>JALPQI010004012.1:0-68948 GCA_025490895.1 Thaumatotibia leucotreta
ATTAGGAGGTAAATGCCCATAATCGCCACGCTGGGCAAGCGGATTGGCGATCGCAGTAATGTGTCTACTATGATGACGCTGCTGCCCATCATCAATCTTTTATCAAATAATGGTCAGTGACACTTCAATCCCTTAGTCGACTCTTACGACACCCGCAGGAGGAGTTGGGGTGATGACAAATGTATTCTTACTGCCGTCACCACACGGCATACCGATACTTGCAGTTATGCTATGCCAGAAGCCCTACCATGAGCTGACGCTACGTTATTAACGCGCGTTTATTTTCTATCCATCCCTCTCGTACTCGCGTATTGGCACGAGCGAGCCGGATATAAAGTAAACGCGCGTAAACCCTTTTCTTGACAATATATAAATAATAATAAATATCTTGGGACATCTTACACAAATCGACCTAGTCCCACGGTAAGCTCAATTAAGGCTTGTGATGTGGGTATCAGGCGACGATATATATAATAGATAGATACATAAGATACTTAAATACATAGACAGCCATGACATAAATACACAAATAATGCCCTCGCCGGGATTCGGACCCGGAACCTCCAGCTTCGTAGGCAGGGTCACTACCAACTATGCTACGAAGGCTGACATCTTGTGCTGACATCTTGACTGATATCTTGTTACATACATATTTTATAATACCTACATACGAGTATGCATATTTTTCGATTTTGCTGGTGGTAGGACCTCGTGCAGAGTCCGCCCGGGTATTTCTCAGAGCGTAAACGGATATCTCATTCATCTGGTCACGTTATTTTGGAAGTGGCTGCATCTTTTGGTACCATTTTTGGTCGTCAGATACAGCACCCGTTTCTCTATAAGACATCCAAAACCAGCCTCAAATCAATCAGCCACTTTCAAAAAAACGTGACCAGATAAATGAGATGTCCGTTTGCGCTCTGAGAAATGCCCGCCCCGGATAGCTACCACCGTCTTACCCGTTAACCTGCCGCTAAATAGTTAGTAGGTACTGTGTTCCGGTTTGGGGGTAAGATAGGTGTGATTACTGGCATAGAGGCAATCCATCTAAGTCCTCAGGGTAGGCAGCGCATAGGCGGTTTTTTGGTCACTATGTCCATGGGGCTCAGTTCCTGCTTTCCATCAGGTGGGCTGAGAGCTCAGTTGTCTACCTTCGTCACGTAAAATAAAATCCACTTTTTGTATTATTTTAAAGACAGAATTTTTTGCTTTACACAACCAGAACGGACGATTGCTGTAATTTTTAATTTGACAAGAAAATGGTTAATATAATAACGTAGTGACAGCTTACGGTACGGCTACAGCTCTTCGGTCTCATGTTACGTTTTGATTTTGTCTTTGAATAGTTTTATGGGTTATCCAAATAACCAACTCGAAGTACTCAAGAGTAAAAAACTTGAATCCAAAGAAAATGATAGAAAAGGAGGCTGGTGCCATTATTCAAATGACGACGGAGTTTTTAAAAGGTATTACTTGTATTTAACAATAGTACATTGTGCATCAAGGGAGCTAAGTACGGAATTACTAAGGAGAGTGTTTGAAGTGGCTTTTATGACTCGAGTTAGTTCCGCTAATCGACCGTGATGCATACAATGTTTTTAATCACACTTGCCGACAAAAAAAAAAGTTTTAAGACATAATACTAAAATGACGTGCTGACATTTCTATTACTCCCTAGGTCTTTTCACGCAAGCAATGGCGCGCTTAGACAGCAAGTGTGATGAAAAGTATTTTATCTATTTAAGTATAATTGAAGGGTACACGGAAAAAAACATGTCCGAAGCTTAAAAAATCTGGGAAAACACACCTTATTCTGTTTAAAGAAAGGTGGTTTCTCCTTCTGTAATTTGAATTGACTAGACGTGTTCTTTCCGGGGACCCTTCAATTGTACAGTCGTCGCCAAAGATATCATTACGGTTTATGCGCCAAAAATATATTTACGCGACTTTATAGCCTTGACATTAAGGTCCTGTAAATGTATTTTTGGCATTTAAACCGTAATGATATCTTTGACGTCGACTGTAGGTACTAACGACCTTTATTCATAAACTTCTCCTAATTTGACAATTTTATAATATTTTTTATCTTTGAATATTTATTAAATATGTATCAATTATAACCAGAGATCGGACAAATGTGCGTCATTGTTCGCAATAATATGGACATGACTCCAAAGTTGATTGAAAAATTAATCATTTAATAAGTTTCAGAAAAGTACCTATTTGACACAAGTAACTATGAAAACCTTTGTAAATAGTCACCTCAAAGCTTCGAAATCAAATTTCAATAAATTATTCGTTTAATTATTAATTTAATTAAATTTTGAGTCATATCAATATTATTGCGAACGTTGACGCACATTTGTCCGATCTCTGATTATAACAATGCGATAAAACAGTACTTATTATAAATTAAAACTAACAATAATTTATAAAATAAATAAATTAAACACTAAACAATTTAGTGATTTAAACTTTGACGATTACCACTCATATTTTAAAGACAAACGGGTCTTAATCGCATAGTAACGTCATGCCCGAAATGTCAGGATATAATTACACGTAAGTTTACGCGATTTAGACTAAACAATTTTTTTATAAATTAATAAAAAATATATCTATCGTTTACGTACCGGAAGGCGTGGATTACGCTGGATGTGGGTGGCGCAGGACCGGTCATTGTGGTAATCTTTAGAGGCCTAAGTTCAGCAGTGGACGTCTTTCGGCTGACATGATGATGATGATTGAATTTAAACTTTTGTGAGACATAATACTGTAGCTATAATTATACGTTTAAACTCACGTGTCACTACGCTCGACATTTTTCGGCGAGGCTAAAGGCCCGGCCACGACATTGGTCCATGGCGACCAGCTTAGCGGAAAACCATACGTGCGAGAGACATTCCGCTCCAACTCATGGATTCGCTCGCCGCTGGTCGCCTAAATGTGCGTTTAAACTAACTTTCGCTGTTCTAGCGCCCGTTCCACGAAATCAACCAATCACGTTTTGTGTGCCGATCAAATTTCGTAGAGTGGGAGGTTAGAACAGCGAATGCTCTTTTAGTTTAACCGCACCTTTAGACAAATGTCGTGGCCGGGCCAAGGCGACCAGCAACGAGCGAATCCATGAGTTCGCTCTCTCGCGAAACAGCGAATGCTCTTTTGATCTGCATGCACCTTTAGTTGTCTTATCTAGTAAACAACTTTCTAACCTAAAAGTACACGTTTTCTATTGTAAACTGCCATATTTACCTATACCAAGATACCTGAAGCCGTATTTGTGCAGTCCGTCCGTAGTCCGTAGTGATTAGTAAATTGCTTAATTTTTAATCAAGGAAACAGCAGTTTACTACAGAAAACGTATACTTTTAGGTTAGAAAGTTGTTTATTAGATAAGAAAACTAAGGGCTTGTTCATTAATCACGTCATACTGCATGGGGGGAGGGGGGGGGGTTGGTCAAGAAAAAAACACCTTATTATCACCATAGGTTCATCGGACAAATCGCGTGTAATTTTTTGATACTCGCTAGAAAAAAAATATAATGTATACTTTTTTAAAACACTTTTAAACCAGATGTCAAATTCTGAACTTAGTTTTAAAATTTCACGGACATTTACTTCGTAGCGGGCAAGAAAGTTTTTTTCATCACGTGTAAGTGTCATTAAAAGGGCTACAAGTTGGCAATAAATTACACGTCATGTTTGCTAGGGGGGGGGGGGGGGGTAAATAAATTATCACCAAGTATCACCATGGGAGGGGGGTTCAAAGTAGGCCATAATCGTATGACGCCCTTAGGGCACTGGTCTCACCGCGAGCTACTAAGCTATGAACTATGAGCTATAAACACAAACAAAAGATACCTACTTTCGTGTAAAAAAAGAGACACGGCGATACTCGCCCGGCGGTGATAGCTGATAGCTGGGCGAGTATCGCCGTGTCTCTTTTATTTACACGGGAGTGCGTATCTTTTGTTCGTGTTTATAGCCGATAGTTCATAGCTTAGTAGCTCGCGGTAAGACCAGTGCCTAGGGCTTGTGCATTAATCACGTCATACTGTCATCGGACAAATCACATGTAATTTTTTGTTACTCTCGAATCTGCTGGCTATAATGCTGCTTAGCATTATAGCCAGTAAAAACATCTTTACTTTTTATAAGGTTTTACAACTTTGCGAAAATTTAACTTCGTGTTTGGCAAAAAAGTACCTATATAAATTCAAGTGTTATTTTATTAAAGGGCTACTTAAGTTGGTAAAAAATTACACGTCATATTGGCTAGGGGGAGGTCCAAAAAATATCACCAAATATCACCATGGGGGATGGGGGGGTCTAAAACAGGCCAAAATTGTATGACGTAATTAATGGACAAGCCCTAAGGATGAATGGACCGTAGTTATAAATGGGTCAAAATTCTTTTCGTTGTCTTATTTTGTGTCCCTAAAAAACGTGACGCAGTGGTGATTTTTGTATGAGATGATGTTTTGTTTTCAATTTTTGATGTATGGATAAAAATCTAGAGTGAAAAAGACAGCAACTAAAAGCGTGACAAGGTGGTAAGAAACAAGATAAGTAACGAAAAGAATTTTGACCCAAACAATGATCATTTCAGATATGGACATGAAAATGCGCGATGTGAGAAGGATCGAGAATAAATACGTAAAAATTTTCGATTTTGGAGCTGGAAAGCTTTTTTCGCAAATGGAAACAACATTTAGACACATGGTGATATTCTACAGGAACTGCTCGAGGGAGTGGATGCTGTATGAAGTAGGAATGGGGTTAAGAACCACTGTTGTAAGCGCACTTCAATTTATGTGTAAGTTCAGTGTGTTAAGTGTGTGGAAATGGATTTTTTTATACCACATCATCATCATCAGCCTATGATAGTCCACTGGTGGACGTCGGCCTCTCCTATTAACTATGCGTATTAGACGCATTAGGAGGTAATTGCCCTTAATCGCCACGCTGGGCAAGCGGATTGGCGATCGCAGTAATGTGTCCACTATGGTGACGCTGCTGCCCATCACCAATCTTTTATCAAGTAATGGTAAGTGACACTTCAATCCCTTAGTCGACTCTTACGACACCCGCGGGAGGAGTTGGGGTGGTGACAAATGTATTCTTACTGCCGTCACCACACGACATACAACAAGCATACGGCCCGCCTGATGGAAAGCAGTCACCGTAGCCTATGGGCGCCTGCAACCCCAGGGTTGTCACATGCGCGTTGCCGACCAAATAAGAGCTTGTACACTCCTCTTTTGAGGAACCCCATACTGTAATCCATCGGGAAAACCTCGGCAGGGAGCTCATTCCACAGACGGACCGTCCGCGGGAGGAAGTTCCTCTGAAACCGCACGGTGCGCGACCATTTAGGTTGCATGGATGAGCGCCCAGTCGGTGGCGAGCGGTGCGATGATGAAAAGTGGACGTTGGCATCATGTCGAACAGTTCTTCAGAGCACAACCCATTGTACAGACGATAGAACACACATAAGGAGGCGAAGTCTCTCCTTAGACTTAAGGGTTCAATACCGCCTGTGAGTCTGGTATCGTCGACTATTCGGACAGCTCGTCTCTGAACCGAGTCAAATGGTGCAAGCTGGTATACAGGTGCTCCTGCCCAAAGGTGACAGCAATACTCCATATGGGTTCTGATTTTAACTAGAACTTACCCTTGCCCGGTTCATATTATTCCAGTTCAGTAATCCAGCGGTCTAATCCAGTCCAGTGCTGGACTGGAGCATGTCGTTTACATTGCTCCAGTATTTTAAGAGTAGCTGGATTGGAAACACATCGCTGACAATGATCTAGTACTGGTTTGGAACTGGAATGGCTGTCTACATTATTCCAGTGCCGCTGGATTGGGGGAGCTGGAATGAAAAGTTGACGGTCTTTCCAGTCACTGGCCTGGAATGCTCACTGGAATGGAAGCATTCCAGTGCATTCCAGTGTCTGTTCACATTGTTCCAGTAGCATTCCAGTACTGGATTGGATTGCTGAACTGGAATGGTACTGGAATAACGTGAACCGGGTAAAATGTCATATTTCAAGTGTCATTTTTAGGGTTATCTTATAGTTTCGCCATGTCCGTCTGTCCGTCTGTCCGCAGCATAGCTCAGTGGCCGTTAATACTAGAAATCTGGGATTTGGTACATATTAATCATGCCAACAAAGTGGTACAATAAAAACTAGAAAACAAATTTTTTTCGGGTACCTCTCCAAATGGTGAAGTGGGGATAATTTTTTTTATTTGCTGTAATCCTATAGTGTGGGGTATCATTGAATAGGTCTCTTAAGAAGAATAAGGGTCTTACGAGATTTTTTTTTTCTAAAGTCAATATTTTCAAGTGATAATCGCTCCAGAAGAAAAAAAAATACTTTTGATCCGTAGGTCCAAAAATCACCAATTATCACCGTAGGGGAGGGGGGGTCATCGAACAAATCACGTGTAATTTTTTGTCACTCTCTGTTGAACAGCATACTTTTTTAAAACATAACCAGCTTCAAATCCGGAACTGAGTTTTAAAACTTCGAGGATATTTACCTAGTAGTTAGCAAAAAGTTTTCCCATCACGTGTGCCAAATATCTTTATTTGGCACACGTGATGGGAAAAACTAAGTAAAAAAAAAGTACGTAAATTGAAGTGTTATTAAAAGGACTACTTAAGTTGGCAAAACATTACACGTCATATTGTCTAGGGGGGGGGGGGGGGGGTCCTGAAAATATTACCAAGTATCACCATGGGGGATCGGGGGTCTAAAATAGGCCAAAATCCTATGACGTGATTAATGGACAAGCCCTTAGAGGCAAACAGCAAAATTGTAAATTGTAACTTTATAAAACGTGATTGTATCATAAATATTTTTTCTCAAACATGCAATGAAATATTGTCTTTACGTTCCTTAAAATAGTCTCGGAAGTGACCCCATTTGCAGAAAAAGTGTACCTTTTATTTTTTTTTTTGCGATCATGGACTGTAATACATCATTTTACTCGGCATCGTGCGTACTTTTCAGTTACGAAATAAAAAAAATTGTCTCTAATGTCCCGAAAGTAAGTAGGTATGTAAATTGACATTACTCAGTTTAGTTACTCCCATATTAAATGTATGAAATGAAATGTAACGAAACTGATAAAAAAAACTCAAATTTGTGAACTGAGAAATTTCAATTTACATACTTATTTTCGTGACATTAAAAGGTACACTTTTTCTGCAAATGACCCAAGTATCGCTTTTAGGGTGCAGTAACTCACTGGGATGGAACTGGAATTTCATAACACACACGCCTAGGCCTGCAAAGTAACTTTTTTTTAATTTCGACAACATTGTGTTTTTTTGTATGTTATATTTTGTATGTTTGAGAAAAGCACTATACATGCCTCGGCGTGAAAACGGATTCCCGGCCTCGTTACCTATCGGGCGTCGCTCGCACGCTCGCTCGGCCGTATACAGGGTGTAAGTCTAATACGGGCGAAGCTCTTAACGGGTGTTAGTTTACGACATAATAAGTAGATTCAAATAACTTTTACTTAAAACTAGAGCCACAAAATTATCCATACAAAATAATTCAGCGCGCAATGTAGAACAAAACAACATACGCGAGTTAAACACTCGTTGACAGCTAATTTCAAAAGCAGATGACATAACTGTCATATCAACAATAACAAATGTTAGTACCTACATTGCTGCTCCGATAATATTAAAAAATATTCTGTGGGGTCATAATTAAGAGTATCTTGAAAAAAACCTTGTAATCCATGATTACACTAATGAATCCCATGCCTGTGTTTAATTGATCGCCCGTATTAGATTTACATACTGTATACCAACTTGGCCGGAAATCCTCATTTTCCCGGCCTCTGATGTAATGTACTATTTCTTAAACAGTGAGTGACTATATGGAACTGCTATCTCAGTACGATCTGTACAGAGAACGCTTTTCTTATTGGAAGAGATATAACGACCTGTCGGAAGTAAAAGACAAAATCCAATTTGAGTTGTTAAAGCATGGTGTTAAACCGTACTTATACAAAGACCCAGCGGAGGGTGGGGATACTTAATTATTTATGATTACGGTAAGGAATAGTCATTTAAGAGCCCGGAAAATCCATAGCAAAACAAAAGACTGTTGCAATCAAACTGGGTGAGAAACAAATTTTTATCGATATCGAATAAATTTTGTCTAAAAATCATAGCGATATGATATACATTATCCTCCTAAGACCCAGTGACATTCGCTTAGTTTTTGAATTTAGAACTTTCTCTTCATTAATAAAAGTTCAAAATAAATTTTGGAATATGTACAAAATTTTGTACACGAGTACTTAGGAGGTTATTTTATAATGATTCAAGCCAAACTTTCTTATAATGTGTTATTTCATCTAAAATGCAATGTAACTTATATTATCAACGTTACTTATATTTCATATTAAGTAATAACCATTCCCCTTTGGCTTGGCCATAAACGGTGACAAAGAGTTAATCAACCTCGTTGAAAATAATACACTTCAGAAAATAAATATTCCATAAGTATATAACAATTAGGACTGACTTTCAATCCCCAGTTGGGCATTTTCGCGAATAGAGATCCAAAAACTTATTTTTCTGAAACAGCTAAATTTTATGTTTTTCCTGCTCAGAATCACGAGCTCTTTCGATCCTACTAGAAGAAAAAAAGTGTCCCAACTTTTTGTTTCTATTACGTAACCGTTTTTCAAACACTTTGTAAGTGGAGAGCATGTAAAATGTATGAAAACTGTGGGACTATTTTTTTCTTGTACTTTTTTTCTCCTAGATTGAAAGAACTCGTTATTCTGAGTAGGAAAAACATTAAATTTACATACCTTAAAAAAAAATATTTTTGGATCTCTTCTCGCGAAAATGCCCAGTTAACAGTACCTGTCAAATAAATGTTAGCCCTGTCCTTTTTTGACAGATGATTTTAGAAAAGGATGGTGATAATTTTAACTAATGGATAGGTTTATTTGGCGATTGAAAAATCAGCCCTTAATGTCATTGTCATAATTGTCATGTTATTTCATTGTGTAGGACACCGATAAAATGTTAGTTGTGTCTCCGTACCTAGATCATTATAATTTGTTTATTAAAACGGTTTGAAACGGAAGTGGTTGATAAATGAACTTACTCGATATCGATAAAAAAATATTCTGCGTAGTTTGATTGCGACAGTCTTTTGTTTTGCTATGGATCTGTTTTACATCAACAATTCTTTCTGTGTCTTAGCCACCACATTTTGAATCGAATTAATCACTGAACTAGACTGTTATCAAAAATCACTGAAAATATTTTTTTAACACGATGGCAAACAAGCGTATGGCCCGCCTGGTGGTAAGCGGTTACCGTAGCCTACAGACGAGTGAAACCCAGAAACTCGTGCAATTGTAGACCATTTACGGGATTTTTTTAAATTGCCTTTCAGTTCTTTCACCGTTGCTTGTCCATACCTCATTTCCTCAAAGGTTAACTGGAAGAGATCCCTGAAAGGGATAAGTTCGTCTTTGTTGTATCAAATTGTTTTTATCTGTGTTTCCTGTAATTCTTGTCTAATGTACTACATACAATAAAGCGTAGGTATACATACATACATAAATACATACTAAAATATTTTTTTAGTACAGTTGGTGCCTTTTTTACGCGCTAGTGCTCTAGAGAAGTGGCTCATTCCACGTCAGTTCCAAAACTTCGGAAGGCCATCTGTACTAAAAAAACGTCGTACGAGACACGTGCAAAAAGGAAATTCGTAACTAGTGTCGATTTAAAACATCGCCACTCGTTCCGAGTTTCATGTTTTTCGCACTTGTGTCGTAATGTATTATGTCTTTGTATTTTTAAGTTTATAAAACAATTATTTAATTACAGATTAAACATTTCAGGTCCATTAAGAGAAACATCTGAATGCAAGATGCCTGTTAGCGAAACAATACGCACCTTTATCAATAAATGATAAAATAAAATAACTTTTTCACTTTTACGATTTACAACGTCATGCTGAGAGATTATCAACCGACTTCAAAAAAAGGAGGTTCTCAATTCAGCTGTATCTTTTTTTTGTTAGTTACCTCAGAACTTCCGACTGGGGGTAACCGATTTTGAAGATAATTTCTTATTTGAAAGCTGATGTTTCTGATTCTGATGGGACCGATTGGTCCCATTTAAAATTGGTCCAGTTCTGATTCTGACAATGGCATCTAAGAGAAAATCATACAAGTCATAAATATGCATAAATGTGCACGACAAATAGACGAATCACACAATATCACGCCAACCTATTTCGATAGTTTTCAGCTTTCAAATAAAAAATCATCAAAATCGGTTCATTGGGTAAGTAAGAGTAAGAGTAAGAGTAAATTTATTTGCAGAAAAAATATTAAAAAAATCACAAATGATGTCCGGCGAACTCCAAACTAGGCGCCTGTATCTTGGAGCTCGCAAAGAGTACGAATACATACAGGAAAATAAATAACAGACCTTAGAAACTAAATAACATCATTAACATTATTATAAGGTGTATTGTGTGAGTGTAGTAGATAAATGTTAGTGTAAGTGTAAGTGACAGTGTAAGTGTAAGTATAAGTGTAAGTGCGAGTAAGAATTCCAAAAAATAAGTTTGCCAAAAGTTTAAGAATAAGTGTGATAAAACTGCAATAAATCTTCTGTGTCATTATATGAGAGGGTCGTAAACCATATTTTTAATTTAGATTTAACTTTTGACAAGGTACATGTTTTTAGATCTATATTTTTACAAACGGCATAGTATAAGAAAGGGTGAATGTAAAAGGGAAGTCGTTGAGCGTGTGCCGTTTGGACTACAGGAATAGGAAATCTATATATGCGTCTACTCATGATCAGATCTCTTAAAGGTGACTTGTTGATATCTAAGTGAACTCTTATAATAGCGTTGAGAATAAATATTTGTCGGACACTGAGAAATCCTGTTTCTTTATATAAAAGATAAGTAGAAAATCTAAACTGTTTTTTAAGCATTATACTTAGTGCCCTCATTGTTTCCTAGAAACGACTAGAATTTTTGGTAGCAAAACGACTAGTTATCAGTATAATAAACAATATCCATAAGGTGTAAGTACCAGTGCGTAACATGTTAATAGAGAATATTTATTTGAATCACGATATTTTGCTCATATACACCGTGTTTTTATTGATTTCCGTTAAATTTAAGGGAAGCTTATTTAGGTCTAAAATAATAAATTTCTCTAAGAAACTAGTATCTTAACTCTTACTGTTAGTGAGTTATTAAAAAAATAAGTTTAATTCCTGAACAAGTGTATCGCAACCTTTATTACATCCTAATGTTACTTATTTTGACATGTGCCGTCAGTCATCTGAGATCTTATTCTTAAGATTCTTTCACACTTGCCATTACAATTATTATGTATGGAAATGATTTTTTTTTTACAAAATAAACAAAAGCCTATCTACCAGGCAACATCTATTAATGTCCAAAGTAACCTGTCCAATTTAACGGAAATCAATAAAAACACGGTGTATAAATCTACATAAAGTATGGTCATGTGTTTTGGGAGAGGAGTTTGTAAGTTTTGTTAAACAGTATTTATTTTATAGGATGACAACATAAAATTTTCTAAAATTGCATTTTTCTTAGAACTCCTTTGTACGAGTAAGTGTCAGGTGCTTTTGCTGGCAGTCCCAATAGAAGGCACCTCAGTACATGTTTTTATGTCACATATTGGGATATTGAAAATATTAACACTGTTCTAATAAATGTCAGCCTGTCTTAAAATTATGCAAATAATTTAGATTTAAGCTAATTATTTCAATGTTGGAATATGAAGCATTAGGCACTGGTCTCACAGCAAAGACTGGTCTCAAGCTATGAACTATGGGCTATAAACACAAACAAATGATACGCACTCCCGTGTAAATAAAAGAGACACGGCGATACTCGCCCGGCGGTGATAGGTGATAGCTGGGCGAGTATCGGGGCATTTTCGCGAGAAGAGATCCAAAAACTTATTTTTCTGAAACAGGTAAATTTTATGTTTTTCCTGCTCAGAATCACGAGCTCTTTCGATCCTACTAGAAGAAAAAAAGTGTCCCAACTTTTTGTTTCTATTACGTAACCGTTTTTTGTACAGCGGTTACAAAGTGGAGAGCATGTAAAATGTATGAAAAATGTGGGACCGTTTTTTTCTTGTACTTTTTTTCTCCTAGATTGAAAGAACTCGTTATTCTGAGTAGGAAAAACATTAAATTTACCTACCTTTAAAAAAATTTTTTTGGATCTCTCTTTCGAAAATGCCCATCGCCGTGTCTCTTTTATTTACACGGGAGTGCGTATCTTTTGTTCTTGTTTATAGCTGATAGTTCAGGTTAATAGCTCGCGGTGAGACAAGTGCCATATAGGCACATACATTTATCATCGTTTAAATGCCCTAATAGTAGATTTTATTATCTTCATCAAATCTTGAATTTATATTTACGTATAACAATTTTTTTGTCAAAAATTAACATTAAACAGTGACGGCTGTATATCTCGTCCGCGAGATACTGTCGCGGCACTCTTGTGCTAGCAGGTGTAAATAAAACTCGAAAATACATTAATATCGTTATATTCATTAATTCATATACATTGTGATCACGCCAGGTAGCTATACGTGTCCTTTTCGCCCTCGGTGCGTTCCAGATACTCTTTCTCTATCAGGATATCGATGCATTTCTGTGGACAATATTTTCAACTGATGATTTCAAAACAATTTTCACTACAAGTTCGTTTTTAGCATTTTCGTGCTCCCAGATTGATGATATTTGTGCTATCACATCATCAGCCTATGATAGTCCACTGCTGGACGTAGGCCTCTCCTATTAACTATGCGTATAAACGCATTAGGAGGTAAATGGCCATAATCGCCACGCTGGGCAAGCGGATTGGCGATCGCAGTAATGTGTCCACTATGATGACGCTGCTGCCCATCGTCAATCAAATCAAATAATGGTCAGTGACACTTCAATCCCTTAGTCGACTCTTACGACTCCCGCGGGAAGAGTTGGGGTGGTGACAAATGTATTCTTACTGCCGTCACCACGCAGCATTTGGGTGAATATCTGAGCGTTTCAACCGCTTAATTTTGGTGGCATCATTTTTCCCGAAGTTTCTAAACGTCTCAATGTTATACTTCGTCATTTGTATAAGGTACCGCGTGCCTTCTTCAAATGACAAAGTAGCACATTTTAACGAATAGAAACATCAGCAAATAATGCGTTTATACGCATAGTTAATAGGAGAGGCCTACGTCCAGCAGTGGACTATCATAGGCAGAAGATGATGATGATGAATATGATGGTAAGACTCACAATTTTTCCGATAGTTCTAACGTCATTTCTAAACTGTCAAATGTTCATAAACAGATCGAAACATGTCGAGCAATTGGCTTAAATTACGTGAGTAACTCGTTTGCTAAATATTTAGATAACATGATGATGATGAAAGTAATATACGGGCGATTTTTTTATTTCCAAATTTGGATATTTACAAATTTTTTCTACTCAGAATCACGAACTCTTTCGATCCTCATTAGCAGAAAAAAGTGTCCCAAGAATTCCATACATTTTTTGTCTTGCACTGAGTTACGGTCGAAGAAAGTGTATTAGTGTATGAAAAATAGTAACTCAATGGATTTTTTTTTGGGACACTTTTATTTCTATCAGGATCGAAAGAGCTAGTGACTCTGAGTAGAAAAAATGTAAAAAAGTCCAAATTTGTAAAATTTTATAAAACAACAACAAAATAAAAACCCGCCCATACCTTGATGACTGGGACGCGAGGTTTGAATCGCGAGGATAGCTGATTCAGCACTTCCACCACGAGGTGCTGATGTTTCAGCGTCTTTCGGGTCTTCATTATTCTCACGATCGCCGCCTGAAACAAATGGAATGTATAGATAAATTACCTGGAGCTTGGAATTGCATTTGTAGTGGTGTTACTAAAGCATTAAGGTGAACCTTATGTCTTTACAATTAGGTTTACTATTAGTCGAATAATGCCGATACACGAGTCGATAAAACACACACAATAGCACACAATACATTGTAAATACGCGTTACCACTACATGTGCAATTCCATGCTCTCGTTAATTTATCTATAAATGAAAAACCGGCCTAGAGCATGTCGGGCCATGCTTAGTGTAAGGTTCAGTAGTTATTCGAAAACGGCTGGGCTGATTATGTTCGATATAGTTTTATTTTAAAGTACTCTATAAGCCCACTATTCATTATTTTTTTCATCACACTTGCTGTCTAAGAGCGCCATTGCTTGCGAGCGTAGCGGGAGTAATAGAAAAGTGATATTCCCTAGGGAGTAATAGAAATTTCAGTACGTCATTTAATAATATTATGTCTTAAAACTAATTTTTTGTCGGCAAGTGTGGTGAAAAACATTGTATGCATCACGGTCGGTAAGCGGGATACTAACTCGAGTCATAAAAGCCCTCCGTCTAACGGCGTCGGGCTTCTAACACTCTCGTTAGTAATTCCGTACTTACCTCCCTTGATGCACAATGTACTATTTTCATATTTTTTGGACCCACGGATCAAAAGTTATATGTAAATATTTAATATAAATACAGATATAGTACATTAACTAGAGATGAAGTCGCTAATAGTCAGAATAATTATACACCGTGTTTTTTTTTTAATTCCGTTAAATTTAACAGGCTGCTTGGTACGTTAATTGGAGCTACCTGATATATTGTTTTTAATCGAATTGGAAAAAAAAAATCCGTTTTCATACGTAATAAATGAAATGGTAAGTGTGAGAGAACCTTAAGAATAAGATCTCAGGTGACTGACGGCACATGTCAAAATAAGTTTCATTAGGATGTAATAAAGGTTGCAATACACTTGTTCAGTCATTTAATTTATTTTTTTAATAACTCAATAACAGTAAGAGTTAAGATACTGGTTTCTTATTAGACAAATTGATTATTTTTGATCTAAATGAGCTTCCCTTTAATTTAACGGAAGTCAATAAAAACACGGTGTATAATTATGTAAAATGTTGATTCACCCCCATAACAGTATAAACCATACCTGTATGAGCATCTTCCGGTCCTCCTCGATGTGTTTGTGAGTTGCCTCCTGTTCCACCTTCAGCTCCGTCTTCAGAGGGATGTTGATGTTCACTCGTAGCTTCTTACTGCAATTCAAGGTTTGATGTTAAACTTTAACAAATCAGCGAATGCTATACTCTGTTTGGTTAGGTATTTAAAAAATGGTAAACAATCTTGCAGTATCTTTTTATTGAAAACTACGAGTAGAAAATAAGTTTTATACATAGTATAACAAGGAAATACAGTGATTTACATTGTTTTTGATTCATTAAGTACCTAGTTTGGATTTTTATATGCATTTTTCAATAAAAAGATACTGCAAGATTGTTTACCTTTTTTTAAACACCAAACCAAACAAAGTATACATACGAGCTGTTAATCGAAGTCTTTAGCCAAGAAAAATACGAATATTATTGAAAAATCTATATACAATTTCATTTTCTATTCAGAATCTTGAACTGAAGTAAGTTTTGGGTGTTTAGATATTGACGATTTTTGTACCTATAATAGGGATGATGACTGTAGTTAAAATAAATTATTTAACATTATGCACGACATAATACACGAAGAAATTATTACTAGTACAGAACTTCTATTTAATAAATTGAAAAAAAAAAAACTTAAAAGTGTAGGTCATTTGGCAGTACTCAAACGTGACATCACTTTTGAGTATTTCATATAAAATTCCATAGTGGTGATCGTTTTAACAGTTCGAAAAAAGATGGTGATTTCACTTGTCAGTCATCACGCCTATTCCGATCTGGTTATTTCAAATATGGGATTAGAGGGGCCATTCGTTTATTGGGACCGTTAATCTATTGATAGATAAAGTAAGTAATATGGGGGTGAAGTTAGGCCGACTAGCCGACTAATCGGATATCAAACGGCCGTCTAATCGGCCGACTAGTCGGCCATGCCGATCGTTGGTTTCACTAGGTTAAGTTCTCGGACTTTCGTTTTGTCTCGACTGACGCGCGTGAATGTGATTTTTATTCCATTTTAATTAGATTTTGTTAGCAAAGCATTGAATAATAAAAAATATTAATTAATTTAATAATGTAAAATCAAGGACTAATCAGCGATATATTTTTTTTAATTCATTCACGATTCTCGAAACAAGGAACCTATTCTTCCTAACTAGCGCAGAAAGTAAACTTTGCGCACGCTTCGCGTGCGTAAATTTCTCTTTTTAAGGCACTTGTTATAAAAAAAAGTCATTCGATACACGTCTAAAATAGTACATTACGACACAAGTGCGAAAAACATGAAATTCGACACGAGTGGCGATGTTTCAAATTAAATAGACACGAGTTGCGAATTCCGTTTTTGCACGTAAAAACGTCGTACGAGACACGTGCAAAAACGAAATTCGAAATGAGTGGCGATGTTTTAAAACACGACCGATAGGGAGTGTTTTAAATCGACACGAGTTACGAATTTCGTGACGTTTTTTACGTGCAAAAATGAAATTCGTAACTCGTGTCGATTTAAAACACTATAATAAAAAAAAAACAAATATGGTTTACTTATAAAATAACAAAATGAGAGGGTGCCCCATAGAAAATTGCTATCGGGAGAGCAAAGAGCTCCTGTATTGAATCGAACATCCTACAAAATTGCAAAAATAAGAAGCACCCTAATGGTGAGTCTTACTAGGGTAGCACATCTGGTACGACATTGTGGGAGTAAGTCAGGAAAAACCATATCTGTTGCAGGGCCAGGTGTCTATAATAAACTACCCGACAGTTTAAAAACAATCACAGATGACATAGCATATAATGAAAAATTAAGAAAATGGTTTACTGATCAAGCATTTTATGACATGCATGAATATGAAAATTATAATTTAATTTGATTTAATTTAAAATATATTTTCTTTTTTTTAATTTTAAAAAATATGTATATTATGTTGAATAGATTATTTTAATGTAAACTGTAAATTAATTGACATCCTAATTTTATTTTATTATTTATGACATGTAAATTTTTTTATTTTATGAATAAATGAATATGAATAATATGAATATGAATACTTACTTCTTATATCCTAGGTAGAGTTCCACGATTGAGGACTCTGTCAGCTCAGATTCATCCTCCTGGCACACAAGCAGTTTGGCTTTCAGCAGGATTTGCAGAACCTGGGAATATGACGTTACATGTTAAGAAATCCTAAACAAAAGGAATAAATATCTTAGGACATCTTACACAAATCCACCTAGTTCTACGGTAAGCTCAATTGAGGCTTGTGATGTGGGTACAGTCGAAGGCATAAATATGTATATACTTTTTTATCTTATGCCGTTGAAATAAGGTGCAAAAGTGAATACATATGTTTGCCCTTAACTGTACTATGCAACGATATATACAGGGTGTTCGTTTCGATTTGCGATAAATTAGACAGGTTACTTGGGCCATTAATAGAAGTTGTCTGGTATATCGGCTTTTGGAAAATTCGATAAAAAAGATTTTTTTTTTTTTCATACATAATAAATGAAATGGTAAGTGTGAGAGTACCTTAAGAATAAAATAACAGTTAATCTCAAGTGACTGACGGCACATGTCAAAATAAGTAACATTAGAATGTAATAAAGGTTGCAATACACATGTTCTGTGATTAAACTTATTTTTTTAATAACTCAATAACGGTAAGAGTTAAAACACTAGTTTCTAAGAGAAATTAATTATATTTGATCTAAATAAGCTTCCCTTAAAGTTATAGCATATGAAGAAAAACACGCTGTATAATATATAGAAGATACATATACACCGTGTTTTTATTGATTTCCGTCAAATTTAAGGGAAGCTCATTTAGGTAAAAAATAATCAATTTCTCTAAGAAACTAGTGTCCTAACTCTTACTGTTATTGAGTTATTAAAAATAGTACATTGTGCATCAAGGGAGGTAAGTACGGAATTACTAACGAGAGTGTTAGAAGCCCGACGCCGTAGGCGGAGGGCTTTTATGACTCGAGTTAGTATTCCGCTTACCGACCGTGATGCATACAATGTTTTTCATCACACTTGCCGACAAAAAAATAAGTTTTAAGAAATAACATTATTAAATGACTTACTGACATTTCTATTACTCCCTAGGGAATTTCACTTTTCTATTACTCCCGCTGCGCGCGCAAACAATGGCGCGCTTAGGCAGCAAGTGTGATGAAAAATAAGTTTAATGACTGAATAAGTGTATTGCAACGTTTATTACATCCTAATGTTATTTCTAAGTCTTATTTTGACATGTGCCGTCAGTCACCTGAGATCTTATTCTTAAGGTTCTCTCACACTTGCCATTACAATTATTATGTATGTAAACGAAAAAAAAAATTTTTTTAACGAGATTAACTAAAGTCGATATACCAGGCAACTTCTATTAATGTCCCAAGTAACCTGTCCAATTTAACGGAAATCAATAAAAACACGATGTAGATACTTAAATACATAGACAGCCATGACCAAGGAATAAATATTTGTGATAAATAAATAAATACACAAATAACGACCTCGCCGGCATTCGAACCCGGAACCTCCAGCTTCGTAAGCAGGGTCATTACCAACTAGGCTACGGAGGCTGACAACAACGAATAACGGGGGAGGAATATTATAATTTAATTTAGGCCTTACGAGGGCAACATTGGATTCGCACTGTTGTCCCCTGGATGATGTGACAGAATATCAACAAAGAAAAAGTGATTATCTCATAAATTACCTGTACGAGGAAGTCTCCCTTGATGCCAGTATGTGTTTCCAACTGGCGGACACTCCACGCTGTATTCTCGTTGTATTGCAACAGGACGGCCATTTGGAACGTACTGGCTTGGAGGGTGTATCTAAAACAAACATGTAGACGTCTCTAGTGTGATCCGATTCAGATTCAGATTCTTTATTGGTAAAATACAGGGTGCCCGCGAGCATTCCGAAAGATTTTAACTATACATTCTAGACATCAAAATAAACAAAAAATATTATGAGACCTAATGTCAATTCCACCAAAAAAAAAATTTTTTTTTACACTTTTTGAATACTTTTTAACATTTCCAGTACTTTTTATCATAACAACAATTTGTTTAAATTATTTATTTCAATTGTTTTTTAGGTACAGGTTATTTCGTCAAGTCTATTAGTATTTTTTGATTGTCAGGCAAAAGGTGTGGTAATATTAGAACACATTGTGGTAGCATTGTAATCAAAAAGAAGTTAAATGACGAGTTACGTCGAAAAATTTATTTCGAAAAAAGGTTGATTATCTCTGAAATCAAGCCAAATCCAGGAAATTTTATATAACATTAAAGACTCTAAATATGGTCAGGAATCCAGCATTAAAATGTTTTGGTTTCCTCGCGAGCACCCTGTATACATTTTACAGGTCATAATTAATTATCATTACATTTTTATATGAATAGGTACACAGTATGAATACATATAATATATGTTGCGTGTTTCTTTTATTTTTTATTTTTAATAATGTTTATTACGTAACAGTAGTGAGGATGAGAGTCAACGATCTCTTTGTAAAAATTCAACTATGTTGTAATGTAACATGCGAGTTTAAGGAGCATTTTCTTTAGATCCTATTAATCCTATTAATACTCCTAATCCTATTAATGATCCTATTAATACTCAATGGTATTTCTCAAGTTGGAGGGTATATCCGTAAACAGATAAGGAAAATTGAATTGTGCATAAAGACCTATTTAATATGTTTGTAAGACCGAATGGGGAATATACATACAAACAATACTTATCTCTTGGTTAAGTTAGAGGACGTATATGAATAAAGGCATGAATCAACTTTTTTCGGTCTATTATTACGTCGCCTGAGTCACGCTGATTTTATGCAAAATTATGCTATTTAATTTATGCAAACATGCATATAGTCCATGTTTGTAGATGGCCCATCTAGGAAAGGGTTTATTAACACCTGAAAATGCATGTTTGCATAGTTTAAGTATCATAATTATGCAAAAAACCAGCGTGACTAAGGCGACCGTAACCATGGTAATACCAGACAGAAAAAAGTAGATTCACCCACCTATTTTAAACGAGTGTGTATTTTTTTTTATGTTGGCACAACAAAGTGTCTCCACTCCACCTGATCGTAAGTGAAAAGTAGAGCCCAAATCGCGGCGGCAACGAACAGGAGACAATCAGTAACCTGTTAGTTGCCACCGCCTTGCTGGCTCGCTAAATGCTTCTTCACGCTTCGTTTAAAGGGTCCCAACTTATAGGTATGCGGAAACACATGTGCCGGTAAATAATTCCACTTTGTAATAGTCCGGCATATGAAGGAATTGCCGAATTATACAGTGTGTAAGTCTAATACGGGCGATCAATTAAACCAGGCATGGTATTCATTAGTGTAATCATGGATTACAAGGTTTTTTTTTAAGTTACTCTCAATTATGACCCCACAGAATATTTTTAATATTATCGGAGCAGCAATGTAGGTACGAACATTTGTTATTGTTGATATGTCATGTGCTTTTGTAATTAGCTGTCATCGAGTCTTTAACTTGCGTATGTTGCTCTACATTGCGCGCCGAATTATTTTGTATGGAAAATTTTGTTGCTCTAATTTTAAGTAAAAGTTATTTGAATGTACTTATTATGTCGTAAACTAACACCCGTTAAGAGCTTCGCCCGTATTAGACTTACACCCTGTATATAAGGTCCTAATTTATTAGATGCAGATATTTTTACAGCTGATAGTACTCGGTCTCTGGAGTATATTAAACCGTGAAACATTATAGCTTTTACGATGTTTTTTTGGAGAAAACGGAAAAACAAATTTGTTACGTAAAAACACCCTGTTTATGTGATTATTAAATGAAAACTCATTGAACAGATTCTAGTACCTCTTTTACCTGGAACTGGCCACTTCACGTCGGTAAATTAATGTCAATGTCATGTTATTTTCCGTTGGATTGTGTCGTTTGATGACATGACAGACAAGTGTTATTGTGACAGTATGTGATAATGCACATGATGATTTTTTTTAGACGAAATTATAATTAATTTTTTTGTTAGGAAAATAAAATCAAAAAAGTTACATGAAAAGATTTCTTAATTTATGTTTAAGTTTGTGGCAATCTTTGGGGGAGGCCTATGTTCAGCAGTGGACGTCTTTCGGCTGATATGATGATGATGATGATGATGTTTAAAGTTAATTATTTTAATGTAAAGTATCATGTGTTAAAATATCTGCAACTAATAAATTAGGACCTTATAGTGTGCATACCTGTTTTTGAAGCAGTTGGTGAGAAGTTCTCCCTTGCTCATGTTGTAGAGCCAGTTGAGTTTGCGGCCGGAGTGCTGCGACGAGTAGAATGTCGTGAAGCGGCTGACGGAGCGCTCCAACTGAAAGATTAATTCATTCATTATCTTCATACCTGGGATAACTGGGGGCAAGTTATAGGGATTTGATATCGATTAAAAAGATGTCGATACACTTATAATAAAAGATGTAGGTACTTATTGAACATTCTCAATTAAAGTACAGTTTCGATGTCATGTCTGATATCGGGCTCTCCAGATAGTAAAAGTATGCAGATGTCATTTTAATCAAAATGACAATTTAAATATTGATATTTTAATATTAATTGTATATTTTAAAAACTATTTTAAAATATACGAGTAACTGCCCGTTTAAATTTATTTTTTATTTTAATTGAAGAGTAAGTACCTAATATTTATTTATGCCGAATAACATTTTGATGTTGCCATTCACAGTAACATCGATATATTTTTAGTCGATAAAATATTTTGCTACATCACTTTCGTATAAATGCCCCGAGTTATCCCAGGTATGATTATCTTATACAAATAATGAGGGTTTTTGATACTTTTTCTGCCACTATGGGGACGTGAGATGGCAGCACTGAGCGGAACGTTTAATGAACTGTCAAAATTAATACGCGCATTTAATTTTCAACATATTCATAGGTTTATTTATTCTGAAAACCATTACTTTAGGAATATTATTTTCTAAAATAAATGAATAAAATAGTTCCAAGTAAATTCCCATGAAATGAACAAAGTTATAGTAATTATTTTTAATACCAGTGACTTTGAGCGCCTGCTTTAGAGCTCAATCTTCAGTCCGACGACCGTCTATTAGTCGTAATCCATTACAAAATCAAGAAACTTCCAAATAAAGTAGTATATTATAAATATATAGTATAAATATCTTGGGACATCGTACACAAATCGACCTAGTCCCACGGTAAGCTCAATTAAGGCTTGTGATGTGGGTACCAGGCGACGATATATATAACATATAGATACATATAGATACATAAATACATAGATAGCCATGACCAAGGAACAAACATTTGTGATAAATAAATACACAAAGAATGCCCTCGCCGGGATTCGAACCCCCGGAACCTCCAGCTTCGTAGGCAGACACAATGAATAGGCAGAATTAATGACACAGAAACACATGAAAAACTAACTAGAAGTTATTTTAATTTTTTTATATAATTTTATTAACACATACAAAACATTTAAACACGAAACTATAGGCGCTCTGAGAATTTAGACAAGTTTCTGGACCTGACGCCTCAGTGCTGCCGTCCTGGTGGACGTCATTTCAGAAAACCCTCATTTGTTCTGAATCTTATTATTGGGATTAGACAACACATGAGTGATAAAGTTAATTTTTCCTCATTTTATCACGGCTTTCTGTCTGCCTATCTATTTATCTATCTGCCTGTATATCTCTGTATTTGTCTGCGAATCTACGTCTTTGCCTGCCTACCGATCTGTACTTCTCTGTCTGTCTCTGTTTTTCTGTCCTGTCCGTCTACATCTCTATCTGTCTGTCTACCTATTTTTATCATGCGACATGTTTGACTATTTATCTGTGTTGGTCTCTCTGTCTGTATCTCACCTCAGTAGGCAGCTGGAAGGAGGAAGACTGCTGGAAGGGCCAGGATCCGGAAGACAGAACTTGGATGCTGAAGTTTATGTGCAGGGACGGCTGTCTTGTCTACCTATCTATCCGTCTGTCTGTCTGTATCTCACCTCAGTAGGCAGCTGGAAGGAGGAAGACTGCTGGAAGGGCCAGGATCCGGAAGACAGAACTTGGATGCTGAAGTTTATGTGCAGGGACGGCTGTCTTGTCTACCTATCTATCCGTCTGTCTGTCTGTATCTCACCTCAGTAGGCAGCTGGAAAATAAAAAACTTCCGTCTTGTCTACCTATCTATCCGTCTATCCACATCTGTCTATCTATCAATTTTTCTCGTTCTGTCAATGCCTATCTGTCTGTCCATCTATCTATTTATCTGTCTATCTGTCTGCCTATCTATCACTCTATCTGTCTGACAATCTAATAGTCTATCCTCTTTGTCTGTCTGTCTATCTATCTCTATCTATCCACCTGTATATCTGTATGGCTGTCTGTCTAACTATCACTCTGTTAGCCTATGCTTCTCCGTCACCTCTGTCTGTCTGCCTATCTATCTGTCTATCTATCCACCTGTCTATCTGTATGCATGGCTGTCTGTCTGTCTATCTATATTTCTCAGTTTACCTATTCGTATCGGTCTACTTTGTCGGCCTATCTATGTCTGTCTATCCGTCTGTCTGTCTGTCTGTATCTCACCTCAGTAGGCAGCTGGAAGGAGGAAGACTGCTGGAAGGGCCAGGATCCGGAAGACAGAACTTGGATGCTGAAGTCCATGTGCAGGGACGGCTGTCTTGTCTACCTATCTATCCGTCTGCCTGTCTGTCCGTCTGTCTGTCTGTACCTCACCTCAGTAGGCAGCTGGAAGGAGGAAGACTGCTGGAAGGGTAAGGATCCGGAAGACAGAACTTGGATGCTGAAGTCCATGTGCAGGGACGGCTGTCTTGTCTACCTATCTATCCGTCTGCCTGTGCATCCACCTCTATCTGTCATTCTATCTGCTTGTTTATCTATCTCTCTCTGTCTATGCACCTGTCTATCTATCTCTCTCTGTCTATCCACGTGTCTATCTTTATGGCTGTCTGTCTGTCTGTCTAACTATCGCTCTGTCACCCTATGATTCTCCGTCTATCACTGTCTGTCTGCCTATCTATCTGTCTATCTATCTCTATCTATCCACCTTTCTATCTGTATGGCTGTCTGTCTGTCTAACTATCGCTCTAACTAGCTATTGCTCTGTATGCTTCTCCGTCTATCACTGTCTGTCTGCCTATCTATCTGTTTATCTATCCACCTATCTATCTGTATGAATGGCTGTCTGTCTATCTATATTTCTCAGTTTACCAATTCGTATCGATCTACTCTGTCTGTCTGTAGATAGATAGGCATCTATGTCTGTCTATCCGTCTGTCTGTCTGTATCTCACCTCAGTAGGCAGCTGGAAGGAGGAAGACTGCTGGAAGGGCCAGGATCCGGAAGACAGAACTTGGATGCTGAAGTCGATGTGCAGGGACGGCTGTCTTGACTACCTATCTATCCGTCTGCCTGTCTATCCACCTCTGTTTATCTGTTTGGCAATTTTTCTCTCTATCTGTTTGACAATCTATTTGTCTGTCTTCCATTATGTATATCTATCTCTTTGTCTGTCTGTCTATCTGTCATTCTATCTGCTTGTTTATCTATCTCGCTCTGTTAGCCTATGCTTATCCGTCTATCACTGTCTGTCTGCCTATCTATCTGTATCTATCCACCTGTCTATCTGTATGGCTGTCTGTCTGTTTAACTATCGCTCTAACTATTGCTCTGTATGCTTCTCCGTCTATCACTGTCTGTTTGCCTATCTATCTGTCTATCTATCCACCTATCTATCTGTATGAATCCGTCTATCACTGTCTGTCTGCCTATCTATCTGTCTATCTATCCACCTATCTATCTGTATGAATGGCTGTCTGTCTATCTATATTTCTCAGTTTACCAATTCGTATCGGTCTACTCTGTCTGTAGATAGATAGGCATCTATGTCCGTCTATCTATCCGTCTGTCTGTATCTCACCTCAGTAGGCAGCTGGAAGGAGGAAGACTGCTGGAAGGGCCTGGATCCGGAAGACAGAACTTGGATGCTGAAGTCGATATGCAGGGACGGCTGTCTATCTGTCTGTCTATTTATCTGTATGTATATCTATCTATCGACCTATAAGTCTGTTTATCTATCTGTCTGCCAACCTATCTCTTTGTCTGGCTGTCTAATCTCTCTGTTTGTCTGTCAATCTGTCTGCGAATCTATCTGAATCTATCTGTGAGTCGGTTTTCTCTCTCTGCCTGTCTAAAAATATGTTTATCTATCTAACTCTTTGTCTGTCTGTATATCCGTTGGTCTAACTCTTTGTCTGTCTGTAAATCTGTTGGTCTAACTCTTTGTCTGTCTGTATATCCGTTGGTCTAACTCTTTGTCTGTCTGTAAATCTGTTGGTCTAACTCTTTGTCTGTCTGTATATCCGTTGGTCTAACTCTTTGTCTGTCTGTATATACGTTGGTCTAACTCTTTGTCTGTCTGTATATCCGTTGGTCGAACTCTTTGTCTGTCTGTATATCCGTTGGTCTAACTCTTTGTCTGTCTGTATATCCGTTGGTCTAACTCTTTGTCTGTCTGTATATCCGTTGGTCTAACTCTTTGTCTGTCTGTATATCCGTTGGTCTAACTCTTTCTCTGTCTGTATATCCGTTGGTCTAACTCTTTGTCTGTCTGTATATCCGTTGGTCTAACTCTTTGTCTGTCTGTATCTCCGTTGGTCTCTCTGTCTGTATCTCACCTCAGTAGGCAGCTGGAAGGAGGAAGACTGCTGGAAGGGCCAAGATCCGGAAGACAGAACTTGGATGCTGAAGTCGATGTGCAGGGACGGCTGTCTTGTCTACCTATCTATCCGTCTGCCTGTCTATCCACCTCTATCTGTTTGACAATCTATTTGTTTGTCTGCCATGATGTATATCTACCTCTTTGTCTGTCTGTCTATCTGTCATTATATCTGATTGTTTATCTATCTCTCTCTGTCTATCTATCTCTCTCTGTCTATCTATCTCTCTCTGTCTATCCATCTGTCTATCTGTATGGCTGTCTGTCTGTCTAACTATCGCTCTGTTAGCCTATTCTTATCCGTCTATCACTGTCTGTCTGCCTATCTATCTGTCTATCTATCTCTATCTATCCACCTTTCTATCTGTATGGCTGTCTGTCTGTTTAACTATCGCTCTAACTAACTATTGCTCTGTATGCTTCTCCGTCTATCACTGTCTGTCTGTCTATCTATCTGTCTATCTATCCACCTATCTATCTGTATGAATGGCTGTCTGTCTATCTATATTTCTCAGTTTACCAATTCGTATCGGTCTACTCTGTCTGTCTGTAGATAGATAGGCATCTATGTCCGTCTATCTATCCGTCTGTCTGTCTGTATCTCACCTCAGTAGGCAGCTGGAAGGAGGAAGACTGCTGGAAGGGCCAGGATCCGGAAGACAGAACTTGGATGCTGAAGTCGATGTGCAGGGACGGCTGTCTTGTCTACCTATCTATCCGTCTGACTGTCTATCCACATCTGTCTATCTATCAATTTTTCTCGTTCTGTCAATGCCTATCCGTCTGTCCATCTATATATTTATCTGTCTATTTGTCTGCCTATCTATCTCTCTATCTGTCTGACAATCTAATAGTCTATCCTCTTTGTCTGTCTGTATATCTATAGCTCTGTTAGACTATGCTTCTCCGTCTACCTCTGTCTGTCTGCCTATCTATCTGTGTATCTATCTCTATCTATCCACCTGTCTATCTGTATGCATGGCTGTCTGTCTGTCTATCCATATTTGTCAGTTTACCTATTCGTATCGGTCTACTGTGTCGACCTATCTATCCGTCTGTCTGTCTGTATCTCACCTCAGTAGGCAGCTGGAAGGAGGAAGACTGCTGGAAGGGCCAAGATCCGGAAGACAGGACTTGGATGCTGAAATCGATGTGCAGGGACGGCTCACAGCTGTTCGACATGTGTTTCCGGAAGTTCTCGTTTAAGTCCTTGGATACGCCGATGTCCTGTAGAAAAAAAAGTCAATTATAGGAGGTATTTCTAGTATCGTTGCTTTAGCCCCCTCCCCCTCGTCTTTGGTTGCTAAGGATCACTATAAAAGATTTTGAATTCAAATTAAGAATTGATTTTTTTAGTTCAATATCCATTGTATGGATTTTTTTTATACTGGCCTAACAAAGTGGCTTCACTCCACCTGATCGTAAGTGAAAAAAAGAGCCCAAATCGCGGCGGCAACGAACAGGAGACAATCAGTAACCTGTCTGTTGCCACCGCCTTGCTGGCCCGCTAGATGCTTCTTCACGCTTCGTTTAAAGGGTCACTATTTATAAGTATGAGGAAACACATGTGCCAGTAAATAATAGTCCGGCATATGAATGACTTGCAGAATTTCTTAGTACAGTCGAGTGCATTAATATATAGACACATTTGTAAGGGATCAGTATGGAGAGGTGTATATATATTAATGCCCTTGACTGTACGTGTGGGAATATTTTCCACTGTGACGGGGTGATACCGCAAACCGGCACGTGCGGTTTTATAACGGAAATGGAAGGGCGGGATCAGGGAAAATAACTGCATGGATCCTTATCAAACACAGACGAAGGGTTAGAAGGGTAGGAAATTAAGTATTTATTTCATCTTTTGTAATAAAATTTTATGAGCCCGTCTTACAAAATGTATTGGCCGCTTTAGGAAAACGTGATTATTTTCTGACCATTTTTTTCGTAACTCTACATCGAACGTGTATTTTGCGTGGTCCCAACGCTGGCCATTGAGCCTTACGAGGATTACATGAGTGATACATACCTGGAACATCCTTTGAAGTTTACTGGTATACTCGAATCCGCACGCTTGCTTCAGTTTTGAGATCATTGACGCCTGTAAACAATAATAATGAGTTACAACTAGAGTTAAGGTATATTTCTCAAACATGCAATGAAATATTGTCTTTACGTTCCTTAAAATAGACTAGGAAGTATCGCTTTTAGGGCGCAGTAACTCACTTGGATGGAAATGGAATTTCATAACACTTTTCAAGTTTTCAGGCCTAGGCCAGCAAAGTAACTTTTTTTTTAATTTCGACAACATTGTCTTTTTTTTGTATTTCTTTGTATTTTTTATTACATTTGAGATAAGATACATGCCTCGGCGTGAAAACGGATTCCCGGCCTCGTTACCTAACCGGCCTCGCTCACTTTATAAATAGCATGCAAACATGCATTTTTCTGATGTTAATAAGCTCTTTCCTTAATGGGCCACCTACAAACACGGACTACAAGCGTATTTGCATAGATTAATTTAGTAACATAATTTTGCATAATACCAGCGTGACTCAGACGACCGTAACCATTGCAATAACAGACAGAAAAAAGTTGATTAACCCATATATCGCCCTTAATACACAATGTAGACTTAGTGGCCGTGTGGTGACGGCAGTAAGAATACATTTGTCACCACCCCAACTCCTGCGGGTGTCGTAAGAGTCGACAAAGGGATGGAAGTGTCACTGACCATTATTTGACAAAAGATTGATGATGGGCAGCAGCGTTATCATAGTGGACACATTACTGCGATCGCCAATTCGCTTGCCCAGCGTGGCGATTATGGGCATTTACCTCCTAATGCATCTATACGCATAGTTATAGCTGGCCCGGGAACCTGGAACCCTATGACAGCTGTCAGTTCAATACATTACTTGTCAAATTGCGACATTGTTGACAGATAATGTATGGAACTGACAGCTGTCATAGGGATCAAGGTTCGTCGAGATGATTATAATGGGAGAGGCTTACGTCCAGCAGTGGACTATCATGGGCTGATGATGATGATCAGAGGGCGGAATTGCTCATGGCAAAAACCAAATGTCACTAGAGTTTGAACGTTAAATTTAATCGACTATTGATTAAACTGAAATGTATTTAACAAGCATATCTATACTTGTTTATGAACAAAACTAAACCTCACATCCATAACTAAATACAATGTCTAGTTATTTAAACATTATAAAGCAGTATATTGTTGAGCTGTTTTCGTCGTAAATAAGACAAGGATATTTCTTTATCCATTTGTTGATTGTTTTGCTTTTTGGATTAACCATTTTTTTCAAACGTAAATTAGTTAAATGATGACAATTAAATGTCATACAATTTATTATTAATCTAATCAAAGAGGTCAAAATCAAATTGTAGGTCGAATAGCTAATCAAAGAGGTTAATGTTAAAGACCGAAATGTAAAAGGTGACCGAATTTATCGATAGCTGGAAATGTCGATAAAATTTTACGTTTCAACTCTATTGACATTTGTTTTTTGCCATGAATAGTTCCGCCCTTTGATGATGATCAATGACATTAAATAATAAATGGACGCACAGAGCCAAACAAAAAAACCAAGAAAAGTGGCACTAAAAGTCATTTCTATCATGTTTCAGTTGAAGCTAATAACGCTCACTTACAATAAACTATAATAAAAAAAACTCAAAGAATAAAAAACTTTGTGAAGTGAGCAATAAGTGTCAAATTTGCGAACAACACCGCAAAATAGTAGAAACTTTTTGTTTAAGGAATAATGATGCTATACCGTAAGGTGACCAAATGTCAACTGTCAGAACTTAATAGCGGAGCAAAAGGACCGCAATATTTACTTCTGCAGCCTATTTTTTGGGGCCATTTTTTTGAGCTGTTTGGGGATCCACTTATATATTCGAAATCAATGATGATGATACAATGTAGTATAACTTACTTCGGCATCGTCGCTGGCAGACATGTGTTGGACGAGTCGTTTGGCGAGCATTTTGCTGTAGAACTTCTGGAACACGTCCTTATCCTCTATGTATTTAAACACAACCATCTGTAAACAAAATTATATAATGTTAAAAGCTGACTAATGAAAGCGTAGTTTAGTTGCCTACGAACCTGGAGGGCTACGAACAAATAAAACATGGAAGCCGCCCGCCATACTAAATTGCATTTCAAAAACGGTCCCGAACTTTAGTTGACAAGTGTCACCCCCTCTTCAATGCATCGCGGTATGAATTTCAATGTCAACACTTAAACCGACATTTGAAAATAGTTGTGATTGGTCCGTCAAGTCAAAGTTTTAATTGGCTATATTCTATAAACATTTGTCAAAGATGTTGCGCCGAAATATGCGCGGCGTTAAGAAAAGCGCTATGTCCTGCCCATCTTGGCACAATTTAACAATTGTTTTTGGGGGCATTTTTGAGCTGGCGTTAGACGTCCATGTTATACAGCGTGTTTTTCTTCATATGCTATAACTTTAAGGGAAGCTTATTTAGGTCAAATATAACTAATTTCTCTAAGAAACTAGTGTTTTAACTCTTACTGTTACCGAGTTATTAAAAAAATAAGTTTAGTCACTGAACATGTGTATTGCAACCTTTATTACATTCTAATGGTACTTATTTTGACATGTGCCGTCAGTTACCTGAGATTAACTTTTATTTTATTCTTAAGGTTCTCTCACACTTACCATTTCATTTATTATGTATGAAAACAAAAAAAAAACGTTTTTTATCGAATTTTCCAAAAGCCTATATACCAGACAACTTCTATTAATGTCCCAAGTAACCTGTCTAATTTAATGCATATCGAAACGAACACCCTGTATATGGTCGCAGTATAATATAATAATAGATAGATGTTTGTAAGGAACAAATATTTATGATAAATACACAAATAAGGCCCTCGCTTAGAGGAGATAGATACTAAGGGGGACTTACCACTTGGTTGAGTGTGTCTTCCAGCTCAGCCTCTTCGGGATTCTTGCTGGATTTCTTCAACAGCAGATCGCAGTACTTGGCCAACAGTTCCGGACTCTTGGACGAAGAGTTCGCGGCACGGGTCACGGCATTGCCTTTTGATAAACATTTTCAATTGAAGGGATGTTTACAAAAACAACATGTTCGTCATCAAAGGAACCACAGAACGTGAAAAAAAAATTGTCTAAAAACTATCCCGTTTGGCAAAAAAATTTAAAATATTTTATTTCCCATGCTAAACTGCACTAAAAAGTGTCGAATAAAACTACAGCATTAATACTCAGAGTAAACCATATTCTAAATCAACTTATAAAATGGGGAATATTAGCGTATAATATGACGATATTTTTTACAATAAAAAAAATATTTTTCCAAAAATGTGCATCAAGCTTTGCACAAAAACAACGTAACTACTCAAAATTTTACAAAAACAACGTAAGTGGCAAGGCTTATTTTATTATTACCAAAAAAAGTAAAGAGCCGAAACACATATAAACGGGTAATCTTAACTTAGTGGTTATATATCTATACCGCTTCTGAATATTAAGCTTTAATGAATATTATTTAAAAAGGAATTTAGTTTTATCGCTCTCCTGTAAAGTTATGCTCAATGTAGTTATGTTGTTTTTGTAAACATCCGTTCAATTGTAATTAATTAAATAATATTATAAGATAATCATAGACGAATCGATCTAGACCCACGGAAATATCAATGAGGGTTTTTGATACTTTTTCTGCCAATATGGAGCAGTGAAATGGCAGCACTGTGGTGTAAGGACCAATGAATTGTCAAAATAAATACGCGAATTAAATTTTCTTGAATTTTTATCTCTATTTATTCTTAAAAACATTATTTTAGGAATATTGTTGTCTAAAATTAATAGATAAATCTGTTCGAAGTCAATTCGTACGAAATGAACAAAGTTCTAGTAATTTTTTAAAATACCAGTGAGCTCAGAACTCAATTTTTAGGTCGGCGACCGTTTTCTAGTCTTAATCCATTACAAAATCAATAAACTTTTTTTTTCCTGGTGGTAGGACCTCGTGCAGGGTCCGCCCGGATAGCTACCACCGTCTTACCCGTTAACCTGCCGCTAAATAGCAGTGTTTGCATTGCTGTGTTTCGGTTTGGGGGTAAGATAGCCGGTGTAATGAGGGTTTTCTCGAAAACGTATGCCACTAGTTGGCGCCACTTAGCCGTAAGGTCCCGCTAAGAAACACAATTATCTAGCCCCAAAGAAAAACTAACTAGAAGGTATTTTTATTTTTTTATATAATTTTATTAACTCATACAAAACATTTAAACACGAAACTATAGGCGCCGTATTTAGACAAGTTTCTGGACCTGACGCCTAAGTGCTGCCGCCCTGGTGAACGTAATATCAGAAAACCCTCATTACTGGCATAGATAGAGGCAATCCATCTAAGTCCTCAGGGTAGGCAGCGCATAGGCGATTTTTTTTATCACTATGTCCATGGGCCTCAGTTCCTGCTTTCCATCAGGTGGGCTGAGAGCTTAGTTGTCTACCTTAGTCACATTAAAAAAACTTGAATTTCGATATTTCATGTTCAGTCGAAGACAAAATAAGGGGTATACAAAAAAAATATATCCCAGTGCACTCTAATTCTGTGTAATAAGAACGTCGTAACATATTTATGAACGGATTCTTTCGATACTTATTTTTGCACTTGACTGTTCAATACCTATGATTTCGACAGCTGTTTAGACTTCACGCCTACGTAGCGCCACCTAGCAGAAAAAATATCTAACCCTCATTGCTCAATGATTTTTGCAGGCAATTGGACATAGTTTATGGAAAAGGATCCAATCCACAAAAATATGTCAAATCAATTTTAATCTTATGTCAAAAGGAAAAGTCATTTATTTCAGTGGCAAATTTCAGAGTTTGGATTCTTTTCGATAAACTATGTCCAATTTTGAGCTGCCGTTAGACGTCCATGTTAACCCTTAGGTGCATACAGTATCATAAATGATACGACCGAAATGACACAAGTCGAAATAAGTAATCAATTGCGACTGACACACTGAGCAACAGAGTTCTAATTGGCATCGATTGTTTACATAAGTCATTTCAGAATTAAAATGTGTGATGATACCATATGCACCTAAGGGTTAAATATTCTACCAAGGGTTTAATAATAATACCAGTATTGAGGTTGGTGCTGTTTAGTAATTATTTTGTATCCATTTTTCTATTATCTTTTTTTGTTTTTTGGTGTGTAATCAAAATCATACTCAAGCTCTGTTTCTATGTAGTAAATTAATTACATATGTATTACACATGAATCACATGATGTTAAAATATTTTTATTAAGGAAACTGTAACTCTAGTTTTTTAAGCAAAGTTACGATGTTATTTATAACTATGTAAGACTGTTTGTTTCTTCAATAAATAAATAAATAAAATAAATAAATGAGTAATTTGGTGATTTACTTACTGTTAATAAATCGTCCGCAAGCCTTATCCAAAGCAGCAACGAACCCAGAGTCGTTGTTGAACGCGACCAACACGAGAGCGTTGTATTTCTTGTGCACCTCCAGAATGGTCGACACGTAGATCTTAGGGTCCTGGGAATGTAAGAGAATAGTACATTACGACACAAGTGCGAAAAACACCAAACACCAAACTCGTGTCGATTTAAAACACTCCCTATCGGTAGTGTTTTAAAACGTCGCCACTCGTTTCGAATTTCGTTTTTGCACGTGTCTCGTACGACGTATTTTAGTACAGATGGCACATTTCTCGCACTAGAACCTAAAAAGTACACCATCTGTACTAAAAATAGTACTAGTAATAGTAATAAAAGTTGCAGGGTCCTTTAGACCTTTATTTTGTCACTGTCATCATGGTATACGGCAAAAAATAATAAACAACAGTTGTTGTTTTATTCTGGCCTTTTTTTCCGCAACTCGACATCATCGTGCCTTTTTTTTTTCTTTATACCACGTCGGTGGCAAACAAGCATACGGCCCGCCTGATGGAAAGCAGTCACCGTAGCCTATGGGCGCACGCAACCCCAGGGGTGTCACATGCGCGTTGCCGACCCAATAAGAACTTGTACACTCCTCTTTTGAAGAACCCCATACTGTAGTCCAACGGGAAAACCTCTGCCTATTTTGCGTGGTCCCAACGCTGGTCCAGTACTTGTTGGGGACTTCACATACTACCTTCAATTTATTCGCAGATGTATTATGTAGGTTTCCTCACGATGTTTTCCTTCACCGTAAAGCACTTTCGACTATCAAATGATACTTCGTACTTAAGTTTTTTGAATAAATTTTTGGTACGAGCCAGAGATAAACTTCCAGTTCCAGTACATGTAACTGAATTTTCACTCAATAACTTTAAACATTTTGTAAAGCGTAAACTTATATCTAAAGCTTATTATATTACACAAGACCACATGAATGATAAAACACTGTGGGAGTAAATTAGGCATCAATTATTACTTTATTAAAGTCATGACATTCAATTACAATCATTTACGCTTGGAGACCTTATACATCTCCAAACAAAATAATGCACATTATATAATTATATTCAAATGGTATTATTATACAGGGTGTTTTTTTTTCGACCGTTCAAATTCTACGTAGTGAATGTGTAGGTCATACTGAACAACTTTTACTATGGGGACAAAGTCGAAATCGCGAAAAAAAATCAGCTGTTTCATACATTTCGGCCGGCGTAATGCCGCCAATTTGTATGAAGCAGCTGATTTTTTTTTCGCGATTTCGACGTTGTCCCCATAGTCAAAGTTGGTGAGTATGACCTACACATTCACTACGTAGAATTTGAACGGTCGAAAAAAAAACACCCTGTATACCCGATATACTTCTCTATAAAGCTTTAGTTATATTATAAACTTAAGATATCCGGTGTGTGTGAGTTTATTTGATTGGTGACTCAGGAATATGATTTTTTTGACAAATCACTTTCGTTTGAGCAAGTCTCATCGTGAGTATTCGGTGAGGCCAACAGACGACGGAGCTCTGTGAGGCCGTCGGGGATGCGTACACATCCGGCCTCAGCCTGCCACACTGGACACTGACCGTGTGAGCGGGTTCGCCGCACTTGTCGATGGCGTGGAGCCCTTGAGCGTGGATGTGTTGCTCTAATAGACGACGGAGCTCTGTGAGGCCGTCGGGGATGCGTACACATCCGGCCTCAGCCTGCCACACTGGACACTGACCGTGTGAGCGGGTTCGCCGCACTTGTCGATGGCGTGGAGCCCTTGAGCGTGGATGTGTTGTCCGTCGGGGATGCGTACACATCCGGCCGAGGCCTGCCACACTGGACACTGACCGTGTGAGCGGGTTCGCCGCACTTGTCGATGGCGTGGAGCCCTTGAGCATGGATGTGTTGCTCTAAGAGACGACGGAGCTCTGTGAGGCCGTCGGGGATGCGTACACATCCGGCCTCAGCCTGCCACACTGGACCCGCGAGTAATAGGTCCATCGCTGTATGAACGTCTACCCGCCGATATCAGAAATGTAAACTCTGACGACATATTTGAAAAACAAGCAAAAGAATTCTTTTTGACGAATTCATTGTATTCCGTAAGGGAATACATCGAAAAATATACTTATTAAAATATATTTATTATTATACATAATATTGACATTGTTGCAATCTAGTTTAGACATTTTAATTTTAAATTGAATATATTGTAATTTTATTGTTTTTTATACACTTGACGATCTTTTTGTGAATTTAATTATGCATTGATGTTTAGAATTTGTTTTATTATTATTATTTTATATACATTTGACGATCTTTTTGTGAATTTGTGGTATTTGTTAACAAATGACATGTAATTTTCATTAAGAAATAATCTAATCCAATCTAATCTAATCACTGACCGTGTGAGCGGGTTCGCCGCACTTGTCGATTGCGTGGAGCCCTTGAGCGTGGATGTGTTGCTCTAATAGACGACGGAGCTCTGTGAGGCCGTCGGGGATGCGTACACATCCGGCCTCAGCCTGCCACACTGGACCCGCGAGTAATAGGTCCATCGCTGTATGAACGTCTACCCGCCGATATCAGAAATGTAAACTCTGACGACATATTTGAAAAACAAGCAAAAGAATTCTTTTTGACGAATTCATTGTATTCCGTAAGGGAATACATCGAAAGATATACTTATTAAAATATATTTATTATTATACATAATATTGACATCGTTGCAATCTAGTTTAGACATTTTAATTTTAAATTGAATATATTGTAATTTTATTGTTTTTTATACACTTGACGATCTTTTTGTGAATTTAATTATGCATTGATGTTTAGAATTTGTTTTATTATTATTATTTTATATACATTTGACGATCTTTTTGTGAATTTGTGGTATTTGTTAACAAATGACATGTAATTTTCATTAAGAAATAAATTAATCTAATCTAATCTAATCTAATCACTGACCGTGTGAGCGGGTTCGCCGCACTTGTCGATCGCGTGGAGCCCTTGAGCGTGGATGTGTTGCTCTAAGAGACGACGGAGCTCTGTGAGGCCGTCGGGGATGCGAGCTAGGAGGCTGTACATCCGTCCCAGATCGGTGTTCTTGTCGCCGTCGAGGAGTTTCTGAAACGAAAAGCTTAGTTTAGTTTTTCAAACATTTTTTCCAGACAAACAATTTTTTTTCTGTCTTGGTTTCCGGTATTGGTGGGATTTCTCTCAATTCCGAGCGTTTCTTTAAAAAAATTTTCGACGTGACTCGTCATAAAACTTCTTTTTGATTACAATGCTACCACAATGTTTTCTAATATTACCACACCTTTTGCCTGACAATCAAAAAATAAGAATAGACTTGACGTTTTCTGTCTCTAAAATAATCATTTATAAAAATAATTTTAACAAATTGTTGTTATGATAAAAAGTATTAGAAATGTTAAAAAGTATTCAAAAAGTTTATAAGAAGAGAACATTTTTTTTTTTAATTGTGGAATTTGACATCAGGTCTCATAATAGTTTTTGTTTATTTAGAAGGATGAAGATGGAAGAAGGAGGAAGGAGGAAGATTTGTCTAGAATGCATAGTTCCTGGTGGACACACATGAGTGTTACCTGGAACTCTGCGTGGAAGATCTCCAGATGTTTCTCGATGAGCACTCGGTCGCACGTCTTGGCGTCGCTCCATGGTGGTCTCGTGGAGGTACACCTGCAATGCTCCTGGGTGGACACACATGAGTGTTACCTGGAACTCTGCGTGGAAGATCTCCAGATGTTTCTCGATGAGCACTCGGTCGCTCGCGGTTACCGAAGAAAATATTTTGATTATTTTTATGAGGTGATTTATAGTCAAAGATCTATGTCAGTAAGCTCTCAATTGCCCATGGTTTGAAGGAGGGGATTTCATACTGTACCAACGAAATTCACCCATATCTATTCAAATTTCATAGAAAATTTTAACAAAGGAGTGCTATTTTACAGCAAAGCCTTCCAAGTAATTTCTCAGCATGCTTTACGATACTAAACCCTATTCTTTGTACTTTATGATTAAATCTAGGAATAAGAAAGTCAAACAAGAAATAAGTATTTTTCATCGATTACAAATCTTGCGTTATTTTTGGGACACCCTTTATTTACTCAGATAATTACTATAGTGTCGGGTCCAGTCTCATCACGTCTTAACTGTGTCTTGACAGCTGTCACATGACTGTCATTTTACGCGGGAACGTCGCTCGCTGAGACTCTGTCAAGCGGCGGGGTAACGGGACGTTTGCTAATTCGTATAATTTGTGTAATCCGTGCTAATATCCTGACTTATTTGTGAAAACCTTGATTATAGAGCTTTATTTTGAACATAAAGTGTTTAATTCCCTAAAATAGGTTAATGTTACCTGGAACTCTGCGTGGAAGATCTCCAGATGTTTCTCGATGAGCACTCGGTCGCACGTCTTGGCGTCGCTCCATGGTGGTCTCGTGGAGGTATACCTGCAATGCTCCTGGGTGGACACACATGAGTGTTACCTGGAACTCTGCGTGGAAGATCTCCAGATGTTTCTCGATGAGCACTCGGTCGCATGTCTTGGCGTCGCTCCATGGTGGTCTCGTGCAGGTAATCAAGTAATCAAGTAATTTATTTCTTTCATGTAGTACATAGGATCTTACAAAATAAAAGTATCATACATGAGCCCCGTAAGGGCATGGAAATATTGGCAACTCTTAAAAGTAACTTATACTAATTCAATTTCTGTTTTTTCACAGGGTAATCACTCTAACAGTTGGTCATTTAAGTATTCATTCACAGAATAGTATGTTTTAGTTACTAGTAGCTTCTTTAATTTATTAACAAAAATATGAAATTTCTCTTCTTTTTTAATTTTTTCAGGTAATTTATTATACAATTTTATTGACATTTTTAAAGGACCAGATGAGTGTAGTTTTAATCGAGAGGGAGGTGCTATTAATCGTGAGTTGTGTCTAGAAGGGTGGGAAGAGGGTATGTCTCCTCGTTTCGTGTAAGATTCTATATATTTATGGACAAATTTACATGTTTCAAGTATGTAGATGCAGGGTAGAGTTAGTATTTCGTGTTGTAGGAAGTAAGGTACACCTGCAATGCTCCTGGGTGGACACACATGAGTGTTACCTGGAACTCTGCGTGGAAGATCTCCAGATGTTTCTCGATGAGCACTCGGTCGCACGTCTTGGCGTCGCTCCATGGTGGTCTCGTGGAGGTACACCAGCAATGCTCCTGGGTGGACACACATGAGTGTTACCTGGAACTGCGTGGAAGATCTCCAGATGTTTCTCGATGAGCACTCGGTCGCATGTCTTGGCGTCGCTCCATGGTGGTCTCGTGGAGGTACACCAGCAATGCTCCTGGGTGGACACACATGAGTGTTACCTGGAACTCTGCGTGGAAGATCTCCAGATGTTTCTCGATGAGCACTCGGTCGCACGTCTTGGCGTCGCTCCATGGTGGTCTCGTGGAGGTACACCTGCAATGCTCCTGGGTGGACACACATGAGTGTTACCTGGAACTCTGCGTGGAAGATCTCCAGATGTTTCTCGATGAGCACTCGGTCGCATGTCTTGGCGTCGCTCCATGGTGGTCTCGTGGAGGTACACCTGCAATGCTCCTGGGTGGACACACATGAGTGTTACCTGGAACTCTGCGTGGAAGATCTCCAGATGTTTCTCGATGAGCACTCGGTCGCATGTCTTGGCGTCGCTCCATGGTGGTCTCGTGCAGGTACACCAGCAATGCTCCTGGGTGGACACACATGAGTGTTACCTGGAACTCTGCGTGGAAGATCTCCAGTGGCCTATTTCACCATAATTACAAGTCTGACAATTGTTAAATATCACTTTTACAGACGTCATAGGCCTCCGTAGGCTACGGCTACCGCTTACTATCGGACGATCCATGTGCTTGTTTGCCACCAACATAAAATTATTACTAACAACGTTATTATATCGTTAATAAACTACTTTTTATTTTCCGAAAACCGTGACAATTGTCGCAAGGTTTAGTACAATTTTCATTTAATCTTGACATGAGGTTCGGCTTTTGTCGGAATTTCGCTACAACTGTCGTGTTTTTTGTGACAATTGTAATTTTGCTTCGCAAAAAGTAGTTATTTACTCTTGATTTATTCAAGTTTCTGCACTAATTTTAATGTTGGTGGCAAACAAACGCACGGCCCTTCCGATGGTAAGCGGTGACTGTAGCCTATTGACGTCCCTGATTGGAGAAACAGTAAATTTACAATTGTAGCACTTGACAAGGTGGTGAAATTGGGGCCAGATGTTTCTCGATGAGCACTCGGTCACACGTCTTGGCGTCGCTCCATGGTGGTCTCGTGCAGGTACACCAGCAATTCACGTTTTCGTAGCATACACGCTTTTATTTGTAAAATTATTTTTCGCTGTTATATATTGTGGTTTTTTGTGTATGTTACGAATAAAGCTATTTCTATTTCTATTTCTATTTCAATGCTCCTGGGTGGACACACATGAGTGTTACCTGGAACTCTGCGTGGAAGATCTCCAGATGTTTCTCGATGAGCACTCGGTCGCATGTCTTGGCGTCGCTCCATGGTGGTCTCGTGGAGGTACACCTGCAATGCTCCTGGGTGGACACACATGAGTGTTACCTGGAACTCTGCGTGGAAGATCTCCAGATGTTTCTCGATGAGCACTCGGTCGCACGTCTTGGCGTCGCTCCATGGTGGTCTCGTGGAGGTACACCTGCAATGCTCCTGGGTGGACACACATGAGTGTTACCTGGAACTCTGCGTGGAAGATCTCCAGATGTTTCTCGATGAGCACTCGGTCGCATGTCTTGGCGTCGCTCCATGGTGGTCTCGTGGAGGTACACCTGCAATGCTCCTGGGTGGACACACATGAGTGTTACCTGGAACTCTGCGTGGAAGATCTCCAGATGTTTCTCGATGAGCACTCGGTCGCACGTCTTGGCGAGCCGCTCCATGGTGGTCTCGTGGAGGTATACTTGGACGCGCCGTTGTTCCTCTTGCAAACGCTGCTCGGCCTAGGGACAAACATTCATTAATAGTACATTAACTCTTAATTACACGTCATCCGAGGCTTTCCCATTTAACGACCGAGGTGTATATATTATTTTTCTCAAACATCAAATAACAAAATGAGAGGGTGCCCCATAGAAAATTGCAATCGGGAGAGCAAAGAGCTACTTTATTGGTTCGAACATACTACAAAATTGCAAAAATAAGAAGCACCCTAGTGCCTATCAATAAATGAATTCTAAAGCCTCACAGATGTCATATATACCATAGATCAAGCAAACGTATCTACTTAGCGTGTCAAATGAACTCAGTGAAATCTACTGAGTTGTCCGTCTTTAATCGCAGCTGAACAAAAACATTAATAATGCCTCCTTAAGTAATACGCTAAATCTCGGCCGCCATACAAATGAATGAACTTGTTTCTTCTATCCAAATCTAATTCTGTGTAAAGCCTAAAATTAAACACATTCCCTTACCTTGATCATATACTCAGTGACGGGGTTATTCCTCAAGAATTCAGTGCTCTCTCGAGTGTAGAACCTTTCGGTGTCTTCCAGGAACACGGCTTCGAAGGTGTCCTTGTATACCGCCAGGTTTTGACCTCGAGCGCTCGGGTCTTCTTCGTTGAGGCCTAGGGCTACATAGCAGTTGATAACCTGGGGAAGAAGATTGTGTCACAAAGGATCAAAATGATATATTCTGAGGGCGTTCTATGAAGCGATTATGAACGTACTATTTATTTTGTCTTTGGACAAAAAAGTGTCACTTTTTTCCCTCCTAGCAGGGAAGAAAAGACCCGATTTCGAATAGGTGGTGTAAAGAACATTATACATCTTATTGTATTGGGGTAATCAACTTTTTAATGTATACGACCGTAAACGAGAATTGACCGAGGTGTCTTATCGACTATATTATCGATAAATAATTGACACTTGACGGTTCGTCGCTAACTTTTATTTATAATAGTCAAGCTTTTAGGCATACGTAGGTATTATACAGTGGTTTAATAAGGGGCAAAGTATGAAAAGTTAATCAAAAATGGAATACACATTTTTTTAAACTCTAAAAATTTATTATTATACAACGTGTTATTCAAAACATAATTGGTTGACAGTCTTTATGAAAAAAATCCAACATTAGTAATTATGTCCCTAATTAACTATCTGGCAGCCACTGTACTCGAATATATCTAAAAGCTTAATTACATTATTTTAACGATGTTTCATTGAGTATATTCATATTCATATTCTTTATTGATAATAGTATTACATATTACAAGTCAGGATTCAAATTACAAGATTTCAAAATGATCATGCTAACTTAATACTAAATTTATAATAATAAATTGCATAAGTTAGATTAAAATAAATAAATCAAATAAAATTTAAATGTCCAATATTTCATTTATACTGTAAAAAGCATTGTCCACGAGCCATTTCTTCAATCTTTTGAAAAAAAATATAATTTTGTCTATCGATAGTCGATAAAACACTTCGTTCAATCCCTCTTGACAGTTTGAATTTTGCTATGAAGGATTCCACTCCTTGGCTATAAGCCCTACGTTGTTCTAATTTTTGAAAGAGCTTAAATTAACTATCAATATTTTCCGTCCCACCCATCTAACTAATTATCTAGAATGTCTTAAAGACTAACCCCCTTATTCATAAACGTATCCTAACTCAGCAAGCTTCTAAGTATTGTTTGTCCCTTTTATGTATATCAATATGTATGTAAGATAGGGTGTCACCTATTTTACGAATTTTAGAAATGAATAACACATACCCCCTAAATCGGCTTATATAACCCCAAAACACTCTGAAAAAAAAAATCAGCTCATTCCTGTAACAGAAACCCGTGCCGACTTTCATCTGAAATTCCCATACAAATTACTATGAAAAAAATTAGTCAGACAGTAAGTTGATAATAATGTATCGTTTTTCTGTTCTCATCAAGTTAATTTTATGATAAAATGTTTATAAGACAGTAGTATATTTTAATGCCATAAAAAAAAACAAAAAAAAACGAAAAAAAATTTTGGTCATATTCATACATTGTATAGGAAAATGAAAGTCGGCACGGGTTGCAGTTACAGAAATGAACTGATTTTTTTTTCTTTGTGTTTTGAGGTAAAAGAAACCGATTTAGGGGGTATGCGTTATTAATTTCTAAAACTCGTAAAATAGGGGACACCCTAATGGAAGATAGAAAAGGACAAACAATACTTAGCAGCTTGTTATGTTAGGAGACTTTTATGAGTAAGTACAAAAAAAAAGTTGGTTTATGATTTGTTGTTTTTATTGTGTTACTCACCCCAGAAACGAGCCTGGTGTTGATAGTCTCCCCATTACGTTCTCTCTCAATAAGCTTCAATACAGCGTTTGTCACTTGCTTGTTCAAACATTTGAACAAATTGTCACGCCATGTCACCAACGCCAGTTGGTAAATCTCGTAAATTCCCTGAAAATATATAAAATTTTAATAACGAACAACCTAAGGCTTTTGACTATGTTGTTGCTAAAGAAATGTGAAATAAATAGCTAATTGTAAATGGTTTTTATCAAAAATATTAAACTTAGGATATTGAAAAAAGAAAACGAATATTAAAAAAATATAATTTTATTATAAAAACCATCAAAATAAATAAAACAAGATGACATAACAAAAATGGTGTTCCACAAGGCACCATTCTAGGGCCTATACTATTCCTACCTAACAAAACAGACTACTCAGTCATTCGAAAACATGGATCCTCCTATATCAAAATAAAACATTTAAATACTTCTTAGACTGTATTACGTGGGTGAATCAACTTTATAATATTTTGAATGTTCAGTTACATGGGTGAATCAACTTTTTTCTGTCTGTTATTGCTATGGTTACGGTCGTCTGAGTCACGCTGGTTCGATGCAAAATTATGCTACTTAATTTATGCAAACATGCATATAGTCCATGTGTCCAGGATTTATTAACCCCAGAAAAATGCATGTTTGCATAGTTTAAGTATCATAATTATGCATAAAACCAGCGTGACTCAGACGACCGTAACCATGGTAATAACAGACAGAAAAAAGTTGATTCACCCATGTATCTGAATATGCAAAATAGATTTAAGTTTTTTTTTATACAGTGTGTAAATCTAATACGGGCGAACAATTAAACCAGACATGGGATTCATAAGTGTAATCATGGATTACAAGGTTTTTTTTAAAGTTACTCTTAATTACGACCCCACAGAATTTTTTTAAGATTATCGGAGCAGCAATGTAGGTATGAACATTTGTTATTGTTGATATGACAGTTATGTCATCTGCTTTTGAAATTAGCTGTCAACGAGAGTTTGACTCGCGTAGGTATGTTGCTCTACATTGCGCGCCGAATTATTTTGTATGGAAAAATTTTATGCCCTAATTTTAAGTAAAAGTTATTTGAATGTACTTATTATGTCGTAAACTAACACCCGTTAAGAGCTTCGCCCGTATTAGACTTACACCCTGTATATTTATTTTCAAAACTACAATTTATGTACATAGATTAAATCTAACTAGTCTACTTAACCTAACCTACATCTAAGATTGGCCCTTGTGGCATTGTACCGAGGATGCTGGCGGCATTTCCTCGCTGTATCGCAATACTGATGCGTTGTGCGAGGAAGTCGCAAATCTGTGAGATTTAAGTTAGATACCTAATAACATTATTAAAATTAGATGAGACTCAGATCCCGTAGTCAAACTGTGTAAACCGTTTTGAGGGACATATTTTAATGGTTATGTTGTTTAACCTTATTTAGTAATTGAAGAAAAAAAAGTAACTGATTTTCAGTAAGAATACGAACCTTCCTGCCCTCTTCACACTCACGCTTAACCCAATGTCGGTTAAGATAAGCGCAGACTCCGTTGAGCACGCGAGAGCTGAATTGATACTCTTCCCATTGGTTGGTGTAGAAGGCCAGAACGTCTTCTCCCATCAGATCGGCTCCGTTCTGCAGAAATAAATTAAGCGATTCGTTGCGTGTTAAATTTTCAAAAACTTTTATCTATGGTAGCGAACAATTTTGTCATGATACGCCTATCGTGTCATACGCCATTCGTTAAAACATTCATGACACGCCTGGCGTGTCATCCGCACTGAAACGGTTAACTCAGCAAATGGTACTGTTTAGTACAACTGCAATATACTGTACTAGACAACTTTTACTATGATATGAGGCATAAAAAAAATGTCTTTTTTATACATTTTGACCGATCGATAACATTTTCTATGAAAGAGCCAAAATCTTTTTTGAGGTTTCTGGGTTAGCCCCATAGTAAAAGTTGTTCAGTATAACCTACCAAAGTCCCGAGTTAAAGCCAGTTATAATTAATTTCACCAGAGTTGAGGTGAATGATTAAACACACATCCAAATGAAGTACTAATTGCAAAAAATGTAGTGAACTTGCGTCAAAATATTGAAGCACAGAACAGACAGACTTTTTGATCAATCTTACAGTTGCGATCGGGTTTCGTAATTTCAAATTCCCCGTGTGTTTACATGACATGTTGATGTGTGCTTGACCTCAACTCTCGTGGAACTATCTTTAACTAGCGGGGTTTTGTAAAGTGTTTGAAACGTCGAAATGAAGTTAAAATTAGTTAATATACGCGAGTTTATCCGTTTCCATAGTTTTATTTCATGTGTAATCCTCGCGATAACCGAAGAAAATATTACTGGGATTTTATTCCTATTTCGAAGCTGGTTACAGTATTTCATTATCATCCATATTTTAAAGACAAACAGGTCTTAATTGCGTAGACAGACTACCGTGGTCGCACGGGTGTAACGTCATGCAAACGTCAGGATATAATTAAACGTAAGTTTACGCGATTAAGACCAGTTTGTCTTTAAAATATGAGTGATAATCGTGAAAATTTAAATCAATATATTTCATTATCATGCTGTCATGTTGATATGCCATACCTTGAGAAGGTTGACGAGGTAGTTCCTGAGGAACTCTCGCAGTCGCTTGTAGAGTTCCAAGCCGACCAGTTGCGCGCCTCCGGTCGTCGCCGGACTCTAAAAAACACCATATACATCGGTTAGCTACTTGCTTTCTAAGCGCGCGATTGCTTGCATGCATAGCGGGAGTAATAGAAAAGCGAAATTCCCTAGGGATTAATAGAAATGTCAGTACGTCATTTAATAATATATTGTCCGCAAGTGTAATAAAAAACATTGGATGCATCTGGGTAGGTAAGCAGTATACAAACTCGAGTCATTAAAATTCTATCACTCTCACTCTCGTTGGCAACACCGTACTTACCTCCCTAGATGCACAATGTACAGATGTAGTGAGAAATGACTTGCCTTCGGAAACGTTCGTCAACGTCATGCTGTTTCAGTCTATCTCACTGAGACTGACAGTAATAGCTGTCATGCTACTTCAGTCAGACTCGGTGACACTGCCTGAAACAGCATGTGTTTACGAACGTTTCCGAAGGCAAGTAATTTCTCACTACACCTGTACCTACTATTCTGGTCATATTATCCTCTCTCCAAAAATTATAACTTTGAATAAGTCTAATTATAATGTAAATGTTTACGGCAAGAGAAACCCAATTTTGGCTCTACCACAAACGAGAGGAAGAAATTAGAATCGTGAGCATGAAGAGCACGAGACTAAAATAACAATAATAACGCAAAGAAAAATAGTTCTAGCACATCACATTCAAATGAATGCTATAAAGCACTTTGAAAATCATCATTTAACAATCATCTAACATCAAAATAGTACATTACGACACAAGTGCGCAAAACATGAAATTCGAAACGAGTGGCGATGTTTTAAATCGACACGAGTTACGAATTTCGTTTTTGCACGTGTCTCGTACTTAAAACTTATTTTTTGTCAGCAAGTGTGATGAAAAACATTGTATGCATCACGGTCGGTAAGCGGAATACTAATTCGAGTCATAACACTCTCGTTAGTAATTCCGTACTTACCTCCCTTGATGCACAATGTACTATTATTTAATATGCACCTGTTTCTTGCTGCTAGCCCCCATGCCCACGTTCTGCCTCGGATAGCTCCCCTGAGAGCGGTTGTGCGACAAATTCATACATGCTTTTGTTGCTGTTACAAGCATTGAACTACAATATTAGCAGCAATTCGTACCCGTTTCTTGCTGCTAGCCCCCATGCCCACGTTCTGCCTCGGGTAGCTCCCCTGAGAGCGGTAGTGCGACAAATTCATACATGCTTTTGTTGCTGTTACAAGCACTGAACTACAATATTAGCAGCAATTCGTACCTGTTTCTTGCTGCTAGCCCCCATGCCCACGTTCTGCCTCGGATAGCTCCCCTGAGAGCGGTAATGCGACAAATTCATATATGCTTTTGTTGCTGTTACAAGCATTGAACTACAATATTAGCAGCAATTCGTACCTGTTTCTTGCAGCTAGCCCCCATGCCCACGTTCTGCCTTGGATAGCTGTCCTAAGCGCGGTAATGCGACAAATTCATAGATGCTTTTGTTGCTGTTACAAACACTGAACTACAATCTACGAACCAATAAAACATGGAAGCCGCACGCCATACTAAATTGACTTTCAAAAACGGTCCTGAATTTTAGTTGACAAGTGTCACTCCCTCTTTAATGCATCACGGTAATGAATTTCAATATCAACCCATAAAAACTTAAACCGCCATTAAAAAATTGTTGTGGCTGGTCCATCAAAGCTTTGATTGGCTATATTATTATTCTATAAACATTTGTCAAAGATATTGCGCCGAAATATGAGCGGTGTTAAGAAAAGCACTGTCCTGCCCATCTTGGCACAATTGAACAATTTGGTTTTGGGGGTATTTTAGAGCTGGCGTTAGACGTCCATGTTATATGGTCGCAGACTACAATATTAGCAGCAATTCGTACCTGTTTCTTGCTGCTAGCTCCCATGCCCATGTTCTGCCTCGGGTAGCTGCCCTGAACGCGGTAGTGCGACAAATTCATAGATGCTTTTGTTGCTGTTACAAGCATTGAACTACAATATTAGCAGCAATTCGTACCTGTTTCTTGCTGCTAGCCCCCATACCCACGTTCTGCCTCGGGTAGCTCCCCTGAGCGCGGTAGTGCGATTAATTCATATATGCTTTTGTTGCTGTTACAAGCATTGAACTACAATATTAGCAGCAATTCGTACCTGTTTCTTGCTGCTAGCCCCCATGCCCACGTTCTGCCTCGGGTAGCTCCCTGAGAGCGGTAATGCGACAAATTCATATATGCTTTTGTTGCTGTTACAAGCATTGAACTACAATATTAGCAGCAATTCGTACCTGTTTCTTGCTGCTAGCCCCCATGCCCACGTTCTGCCTCGGATAGCTCCCCTGAGAGCGGTAATGCGACAAATTCATATATGCTTTTGTTGCTGTTACAAGCATTGAACTACAATATTAGCAGCAATTCGTACCTGTTTCTTGCAGCTAGCCCCCATGCCCACGTTCTGCCTTGGATAGCTGTCCTAAGCGCGGTAATGCGACAAATTCATAGATGCTTTTGTTGCTGTTACAAACACTGAACTACAATCTACGAACCAATAAAACATGGAAGCCGCACGCCATACTAAATTGACTTTCAAAAACGGTCCTGAATTTTAGTTGACAAGTGTCACTCCCTCTTTAATGCATCACGGTAATGAATTTCAATATCAACCCATAAAAACTTAAACCGCCATTAAAAAATTGTTGTGGCTGGTCCATCAAAGCTTTGATTGGCTATATTATTATTCTATAAACATTTGTCAAAGATATTGCGCCGAAATATGAGCGGTGTTAAGAAAAGCACTGTCCTGCCCATCTTGGCACAATTGAACAATTTGGTTTTGGGGGTATTTTAGAGCTGGCGTTAGACGTCCATGTTATATGGTCGCAGACTACAATATTAGCAGCAATTCGTACCTGTTTCTTGCTGCTAGCTCCCATGCCCATGTTCTGCCTCGGGTAGCTGCCCTGAACGCGGTAGTGCGACAAATTCATAGATGCTTTTGTTGCTGTTACAAGCATTGAACTACAATATTAGCAGCAATTCGTACCTGTTTCTTGCTGCTAGCCCCCATACCCACGTTCTGCCTCGGGTAGCTCCCCTGAGCGCGGTAGTGCGATTAATTCATATATGCTTTTGTTGCTGTTACAAGCATTGAACTACAATATTAGCAGCAATTCGTACCTGTTTCTTGCTGCTAGCCCCCATGCCCACGTTCTGCCTCGGGTAGCTCCCTGAGAGCGGTTGTGCGACAAATTCATACATGCTTTTGTTGCTGTTACAAGCATTGAACTACAATATTAGCAGCAATTCGTACCTGTTTCTTGCTGCTAGCCCCCATGCCGACGTTCTGCCTCGGGTAGCTGCCCTGAGCGCGGTAGTGCGATTAATTCATATATGCTTTTGTTGCTGTTACAAGCATTGAACTACAATATTAGCAGCAATTCGTACCTGTTTCTTGCTGCTAGCCCCCATGCCCACGTTCTGCCTTGGATAGCTCCCCTGAGAGCGGTTGTGCAACAAATTCATACATGCTTTTGTTGCTCTTACAAGCATTGAACTACAATATTAGCAGCAATTCGTACCTGTTTCTTGCTGCTAGCCCCCATGCCCACGTTCTGCCTCGGGTAGCTCCCCTGGGAGCGGTTGTGCGACAAATTCATATATGCTTTTGTTGCTGTTGCAAGCATTGAACTACAATATTAGCAGCAATTCGTACCTGTTTCTTGCTGCTAGCCCCCATGCCCACGTTCTGCCTCGGGTAGCTGTCCTAAGCGCGGTAATGCGACAAATTCATATATGCTTTTGTTGCTGTTACAAGCATTGAACTACATTATTAGCAGCAATTCGTACCTGTTTCTTGCTGCTAGCCCCCATGCCGACGTTCTGCCTCGGGTAGCTGTCCTAAGCGCGGTAATGCGACAAATTCATAGATGCTTTTGTTGCTGTTACAAACACTGAACTACAATCTACGAACCAATAAAACATGGAAGCCGCACGCCATACTAAATTGGCTTTCAAAAACGGTTCTGAATTTTAGTTGACAAGTGTCACCCCCTCGGTAATGAATTTCAATATCAACCTATAAAAACTTAAACCGCCATTTCAAAATTGTTGTCATTGGTCCATCAAAACTCTGATTGGCTATATTCTATAAACATTTGTCAAAGATGTTGCGCCGAAATATGCGAGGTGTTAAGAAAAGCGCTATGTCCTGCCCATCTTGGCACAATTGAACAATTTGGTTTTGGGGGCATTTTAGAGCTGGCGTTAGACGTCCATGTTAATATGATCGCAGAATACAATATTAGCAGCAATTCGTACCTGTTTCTTGCTGCTAGCCCCCATGCCCACGTTCTGCCTCGGGTAGCTGCCCTGAACGCGGTTGTGCGACAAATTCATACATGCTTTTGTTGCTGTTACAAGCATTGAACTACAATATTAGCAGCAATTCGTACCTGTTTCTTGCTGCTTGCCCCCATGCCGACGTTCTGCCTTGGGTAGCTGCCCTGAACGCGGTAGTGCGACAAATTCATAGATGCTTTTGTTGCTGTTACAAGCATTGACCTACAATATTAGCAGCAATTCGTACCTGTTTCTTGCTGTTAGCCCCCATGCCCACGTTCTGCCTCGGGTAGCTGTCCTAAGCGCGGTAATGCGACAAATTCATATATGCTTTTGTTGCTGTTACAAGCATTGAACTACAATATTAGCAGCAACACGTACCTGTTTCTTGCTGCTAGCCCCCATGCCCACGTTCTGCCTCGGGTAGCTCCCCTGGGAGCGGTTGTGCGACAAATTCATATATGCTTTTGTTGCTGTTACAAGCATTGAACTACAATATTAGCAGCAATTCGTACCTGTTTCTTGCTGCTAGCCCCCATGCCGACGTTCTGCCTCGGGTAGCTCCCCTGGGAGCGGTTGTGCGACAGATTGCCGCCGGTAAACGTGTTCTGATGCACGGACGTGCAATAGTTGTATACATGACTGTGTGCGGTTAAAGAAAACTTATTTTTAACATTTCAGTTCCATATTTTTATTTTATTTTTATATTTATTTATTGGAGAAACAACAGAAGTAGTGACAAAACATGTAGTATATACATATTAGGGTGGTTCTTATTTTTGCAATTTTGTAGGATGTTCGAACCAATAAAGGAGCTATTTGCTCTGCCGATTGCAATTTACTACGAATACCCGAAGTACGAATTTCAAGAAAGGCAAAATCATTAGTCGTTTTTTTATTACTTCGGTAGCGCCCCCTAATTTTTGTTTATAATAACTGAAAAAAAAAAACAATTATGGTTTATTTATCAAATAACATGAGAGGGTGTCCCGTGGAAAGTTGCAATCGTCAGGGCAAAGAGCTCCTTTATTGGTACGAACATCCTACAAAATTGCAAAAATAAAGACCACCCTAATACATATGAAATTATATTATTATTATTATATTAGGCGTTCACAAACCTCCTTAAATGCTCCCACTAGGACACAACTCCCACATTACAAAAAAGTAGAAGGACAATTAAAAAAAAAAAGCCCTAACGTAATCGATACTTGAAAACTTATGATACGAATACAGCTTTGTAAAGGATACGTATACAGCTCCATGTATCTCTTTCTCTCCATATGTTGCTTCCTGTACACATGCTCGATGCCCTCGCGTAGGTCGCCCCATATCTGAAAATCGGGTAAAAAATATTGAAACACATTCACACAAAGAGTTGCTACTTTCGAACCAAGAGCCGAGTAAGGGTGCGGCCCCACTGAAGCGGAGAGGAGCGGAGATGTCCAAAATTGGCCAATGAGACCTTCTCTCTCGCCATGCCCATGGCAAATCTTCCTTCAACAGCCTCTCATCGCCGTCCCCAAATGACGGTGCAACGACCGTCCCACTCTTGTGGGATGCGACCCGGCCACAGCTGCAGTAGCGGAAACGCGGGAGCAGCCACACATACTCCAGGAGGAGTATCGTTTGTATATTCAGTTCAGTTCAGCCAATGAGACCGCATGACCAGGGCTCGGATACCGGTTTTTACTCCATACAAAAGAACGGTTCGAATTTCGTTATTTTTGTTCTTCGGTATATCAATTGGACGTAGTTTAGCGAAAAGGATCTAACCTCAAAAAATTGTCATTGAAAAGAATGACTTTTGTTTTTGACAGAAGGTTGAAGTTTTATTGACACATTTTTGTGGGTTGAATCATTTTCCCTAAACTACGTCCAATTCTTTGTTAGTGGAGTAATTTAAAAATACGACGTTGGTAATTTCATAACATTTTGAGTATTGCATAAAGAATATAAAACATTTTAAATATAGGGCTATTTCGAGGTTCTCGAATAAAACCGGTTCCGAGCCTTGCGCGTGACAGTGTTTCGAATTTTGTATTTGAAGAATGTAATTGGTCAATTTTGCACATCTCCGCTCCTCTCCGCCTCAGTGGAGCCGCACCCTTAGGCACTGGTCTCACCACGAGCTACTAAGCTATGAACTATCGGCTATAAGCACGAAATAGAGACACGGCGATACTCGCCCAGCTATCAGCTATCATCGCCGGGCGAGTCTTTTTTTTACACGGGAGTGCGTATCTTTTGTTCGTGTTTATAGCCGATAGTTCATATCTTAGTAGCTCGCGGTGAGACCAGTGCCTTACACTAATATTATGCGGGTGAATAAACTTTTTTCTGACTGTTATTGTCATGGTTACGGTCTCCTGAGTAACGCTGGTTTTATGCAAAATTATGTTACTTAAATAACGAAAACATGCATGTAGTCCACGTTTGTCAGGTAGCCCATTTTAAGGAAAGGATTTATTAACACAAGAATAATGCACGTTTGTATTTTAAAATTTGCATAAAACCAGGGTTACTTAGGAGACCGTAAAGTAACCATGGTAATCTAGTAATCGTTATCAACGTGCGGTATCGGTGGCAAAGTATGGTTGGCAGAAAAAACAAATATACAAGTATTTTATTAATAATATTTCACGAATTTCTGTATTTTTAATTATAATAATTTATTACTTACACATATTTTAATCACTAATTCAAATATAATGATTAAAGAAATTATATTTATTCAACAGATTCGACTATCAAACGTTCACGTCAAATTGAAAAATCCATTATAACTCTGATCTTACTCCACTTGCAATAGTGACTTGAATATTCATTAAGACTAAAATAAGGACAACGCAAAATGTCATTTACAGCACTATAAATGTGACATAAATTAATGTTATTCGTCTTTATAGTTGAATACAGATTTGTATGTATCCTAAAGCGAGTACCATTTTATTTTAGAATAATAGGACTAAATAACATTTTCAAATTTGTTACTTTTTCTGATAACGATCACTAGTAATAACAGACCGAAAAAACTTGATTCACCCAAATATTAACATTATTGTCAAATAGCCTATGACTGGACCAGACATCTAGGTCACGAACTAAACGTATTTTACAACGACTCAGACGAAAACCAATAATTGCACAGACCGTATTAAATTCAAATTAGCAATCTACAGTTGTGATGACGAAAGCGAAAAGTGTGTCAGCGGAATGACGTCTGCTTTGGAAATTATTTAGGAAATGAGAAGAAATTACAGAATGATTTAATTTCATAATTTTCGATCCATTGTTTTTAGTCTTCATATTAGGACTAGAATTTTGTTTGCAGATTGTAGAGAGGTTACAAAAATGGACTCGCGTTTTTAAAGATCGAAAATATTTTTTCATCACACTTGCTGTCTAAGCGCGCCATTGTTTGCGCGCGCAGCGGGAGTAATAGAAAAGTGAAATTCCCTAGGGAGTAATAGAAATGTCTATACGTCATTTAATAATGTTATTTCTTAAAACTTATTTTTTTGTCGGCAAGTGTGATGAAAAACATTGTATGCATCACGGTCGGTAAGCGGAATACTAACTCGAGTCATAAAAGCCCTCCGCCTAACGGCGTCGGGCTTCTAACACTCTCGTTAGTAATTCCGTACTTACCTCCCTTGATGCACAATGTACTATAACCTTTAACCCCCAAATAATAAAATAAACATTATCACAGGTTAGACCAAATAATTAACTTGTTGTTAACATACAATCTTCGACCATATTTAAAAGACAAACGGATCTTAATCGCGTAAACTTACGTTTAATTATATCCTGACGTTTCGGGCATGACGTTACACCCGTGGTCACAGGCAGACTCAGCCTACGTAAGTTTACGCGATTAAGACCCGTTTGTCTTTAAAATATGCAAACACCGGTTTCGCGGGGGCAAAAATGTACCAGTGCTAGTGATTCATTAAATATCGACTTAGTTTATCGATATCCATAAAAATATTTTTTTTAACCATCATTATCATAACTAAATTAATGGCTAAGTTGGAATACGTTTAACTATGTGCAAACCTCTTTCATTCTTACTTATCGCAACTATAAACAACCGATATCTGACATTGACTGTGTCGAGTCACTTTTAACAATCATTGAATCGTTGAATAATTCATCTAGTACCTACAAGAATATTATTTTGCATTCCGATCAATTAAATCTACCTTTTTGTTTTCTAAGGCGGCTAAAAATGCCACGCAAGAAAAAAGTATCCGGAAAAGAATTAGAACCGAGTCATAAAACAGAAATTCATCAAAACTATAAATTGTTTGAATTTGCTCCAATTACTACAGTTGACCTAGAAAGGTCGTTTAGTTGGCTAAAATGGATATTGACACCCAGGCGGCGAAGATTAAAGTCTGAAAATATAGAAAAAAATTTGTTTGTATATTGTGAAAATTATATTAAATATTAAAGATAGTTAATTAATAAAACTATGAAAACGGATAAACTCGCGTATATTAACTAATTTTAACTTCATTCCGACGTTTCGAACACTTTACAGGGTTCGTGGTCTGCGGATGCGGGTGCGTGATTCGTCATGAAGTTAAAATTAGTTAATATACGCGAGTTTATCCGTTTTCATAGTTTTATTTCATGAGTAATCCTCGCGGTAACCGAAGAAAATATTATAGTTAATTACTCAAACATTAACTTGTTTGAGTAAGTGTTTAAGGGCTATTTATATAATTTGTCATTATAGTTGTAAAATGTTTATCCTATTAAGATTAGTTAAGATAAGTTGTACCCATTGTAATGTAGCAATTTTAGTTTTAGTTTTGTAGTAAGGGTTTTTATTTTTATTACTCAAAAAGTTTATTTTTGTGTATATAGTTTCCTTCTTCATTCAAATTCTTGAAATTACACAACGGTTGTACGACATTTTTATCGATATTAAATAATAAAATTAGTTTAATGTGTCCTCGCACTATTAAACGTCAGTACAGATTTGCCCCCGCGAAACCGGTGTTTGAATATGAGTGACAATCTTCGACGTTTTAACCCTAGATATATCTTATGTCATAGTATTACAATTTTTTATGACAACACAATAAGTGATTTGAATTTGGGTAATGTAACAAAATGGGTAATCGGTCTTACAAGACCGATTTTTTTTTTGCTTTTTCTATTGGGTAATTAACTCACAATCACAATATAACAAAAAGAAAATACTAGAGTATTTTTTTACATTTAGGGTTATCTGAGTTAAATAAAGAATGTTATTAACTTATTACGTTTGTATGGAGAATCAAGCTTGCTGACTCAATGTTGTAAGACCTGTATTTAGGACACTCAGGAACCTTGTCTAAGTAACATTATGTATCGGATTTTAAGAAATTGCTTATTACTTTTCTATTGACAAGGTTATAGAGTGGCCTAGTGTTCCAATTGGTTTAGTGTACCTCTGTATGCTTAACCATTTTTACCTGACGTAAAAAAATATCTTACCTGACGTCAAAAAAATATCGTACCTGACGTCAAAAAATCTTACCTGACGTCAATAAAATATCTTACCTGATCCAGATCAATCTGCTTCAACGGCGGTGGAGGCTTCAAATTGACTGAACTCATCGTCACTTCATAAACAAACTAAATAATATAACAGACAGACGCACTGATTAACGAGTATAAAGTAAGCTATACAAGAGATCACAGATATTGTTATTTACAATAACATAATTTGATTGCTGGGGTTATCTGAAACAAAGGAAATAATACGTTAATTTTGGAAACCAAGTACCAGGTAGTCAGCCTCCATAGCCTAGTTGGTAGTGACCCTGTCTACAAATCTGGAGGTTCTGGGTTTGAATCCCAGCGAAGGCATTATTTGTGTATTTAATTATCACAAATATTTGTGTTTTTGTCATGGCTTCTCTATGTATTTAAGTGCTTATATGTATCTATCTATTATATTATATTGTCGCTTGGTACCCACATCACAAGCCATAATTGAGCTTACCGTGGGACTAAGCAGATTTGTGTAAAAGATGTCCCAAGATATTTATTTATTTAGTACTGTAAAGCCACCTAACTATAGTCCAGAAGCTCCTAACAATGGTCCTAAACTTAATTGAATATCTTCTGTTAGCTGCAATTGTTATATTAATCATGCTATTCATTAGTCATCATCATCATCATTATCATCATCATCATCATCATCATCATCATCATCATCATCATCATCATCATCATCATCATTATTAAGAGGGCCCGGTCCTCTGTCCCTGCAGCATTCTCCATTCAAGCCTATTTTGGGCTCTTGTCTTCACTTCCTGGTATGTCTGACTACAGGACCATTCTTTTATCTGTGTCATATATGGCACTCTGGGTCTTCCTCTACCTGTTTTCCCTCGATTTTTCCTTCTAAGATGGTTAACACGTTCGCCTCCGGTACTGTTTCACTAAGTGCTTATACTATGCCGATCGAAATTATCTGATAGAAATCCTATGCCAGTGACACACATGTGTGACCGAAAAGATTGTACTCCTATGCCGGTGACAGCACTGTGTCAAAAACGTTCGTATTTCGATGCCACTGGCATAGGAGTGAGAACTTGATTAATGCTAGTGGCATAAGAATAAGATTACTTTGATCATGTATGTGTGTCACTGGCATAGGAGTACAGTTTTTTCGATCACATATGTGTGTCACCGGCGTCGAACGTGTATTCAACCCTTCGTGTCTGAGTATGTGACCAATACATTTAGCTCTACGTTTTTCAATGATGTTCATTATTTGTCTTTTAGTAATAGAGAAAAACTTGGACAAAGCCTGAAGATCTTCAAGGCAAGAGTGAATGGGTATCTCATAGGTAAACATGCTCCACCGTAGACTGCATCATCACTTACCAGCAGATATGATCGTGGTCATACATCTACCTATTATGAATAAAAAAAAAACGAAGATCGGAACTGATGCTAGTGATGCTTATGTAGTTAGCTTAACTGATGCAGTATTGGACCATAGTTGGGTGTTTTTAAATGATTACTTAATTGTTCTTGTGTCCTAGACAATTTTATAAGCGTTTTTAACCAAGTTTCATAAAAATCTGCTTTTTGAAGATCATCAGCTCTTTTCTAGTTGGTTTTTAGAGGGGATTTGTCAATTTGAGAGTTTATTTGTTTTCTAATTTAGGTAGGTTTTTTTTCAAATGTCAAGTCTTACATTTAATTTTTTTTATTATAATTTCTGCCATGGTCAAATTTTACACAAACACATTTTAATTTGTAAATCTTTTCAAATGTTTTAGGAAGTGTTACATTTAATTTACTACTTAAGTAAACTTTTAACATCCACATAACTTTTAGTATCTACTTAAGATACTTCAAAATATTTTAAATATAAGAAAGTAGAAAACTTGTCAACATGTTGGATTACACATTGGTATTACATTTCACACGTAGGAAAGGTTATCAAGAGTTATCTAACTTGATCTCCAGTCTCGCAACTCATTTTTTATCTTATAAAAGACAAGTGAATTAAATAAACTATCCATCTCATGAAGATCTTGTATTTGGGAATTTTTATGAGTAGACTATCAGTCAATTTTTATTTAATTTATCTTTAGAAATAATCGCTAGAACACAGAAATCCATTTTAATAATTTATCTATTTGTATGCCATCACATTAAATGTTGTACACTTATTTATTTATTTGGACTTTATTGGACAAAAGAACAGCTTAATATACAAAAGGCGAACTTAATGCTATGAGGCATTCTCTACCAGTCAACCTTAAGGCAAAGCAAAATGGGGATAAGATAACCTATGGGGCAACTTAATTTGTACATTTCAAATGTTTCAGGAAGTGCACATTTAATTTTTTAAAGTTTACTTTAACAGATTCTTCAAAATATTTCAAATATAATGAAGTTGACGGGCATTTTCACTTCTAGAGACACCTAATTAGCTTAACTTGCACAAAAAAAGTTAACTTTGATGTCAGCTTTGTAACGACAATTAAGCATGAAATATTTACGTAAATCCACTTTATGTTTTTATATTGCATAAACGCATTTTATATTGCATTAACAATAATTATTTTTATATCATTTAATTCAGAAAGAATATGCGTTTATGCAATATAAAAACATAAAGTGGATTTACGTAAATATTTCATGCTTAATTGTCGTTACAAAACTGACATCGAAGTTAACTTTTTTGTGAGAGTTAAGCTAATTGGGTGTCCCTAGAATTGAAAATGCCCTGAAATATAAAAATTATAGTGACTATAGATATGTCTAGATTAACAGTGTGGAAGGAAGGAGGACCAACCAAAAACACAGGGATTTACTATTATTCCAAATCTTAGAAAAAGCATTATTAGAGGACCTATTGAGATGCAATTCAGGTTTGTTGCAAAATTTTATCCAAACAACTAAAACAACACTAAATAATAAATGATTTAAGACAAAAATGTTAGTTATGTGAATGTTTTAGTATATGGAATAAATGGCTCCATAAGAATCTTATGGAATAATAATAATGCTACGTGATCTGCCCATTGCCATTTTATTTTCAGTGCATGAGTTAGTGCATCTCTTACTTTTGTCTTTTTTTCTTATTTTTTCACTGTTAATTTTTTGAATTTTTCTTAGTTTTAGAATGCTTCTTTCCATACCTTTTTGACAGGAAGTTATTCTGGATTTGATTTTATTTGTATATGATATGGATCTTTTCTTTAATGCAAAATAGATTAACCAAAAAGATGTAGAGCATGTGTAGAGCTGTTTAAGCTGTATTTGTGTTTAAAACTAAGCAGACAGTATTGCTGTAAATGGTGACAATGCAAAAGCTTCAGATGAAAATCTCTGATTGTATTATACAGTCTTTACGCAGACAATGAATAACATTTAAATAACTTTTACATACTGTTATATGGGTTATACCATCAAGTATATGTTGTATAATATTGTAATCTTGGTGTATTTTCTATAGCAATGTGTGTACATATATAACAATACATTGCAACATTCATGTTGCATCAGACCTACACATTTTCTAACTACAATAACTAACTAACTACAGTATGAATATTATGATACAAATAAAAAAAATAAGCCATAGTCTTTGGCAATCAAATAAACTAGTTAAATAGGAATGATTAACTAAATCATTGGAGTATAACAAGTAAAAGTGGGGTTTTAATAACTTTCCAGCTGCACCAATGAACAGTTATATAAATATCAAAGTAAACTGATCTACAGCATAACAGAATAAAGATCGAGTCAGGTAGCATTTTTTATTCACCCTACATAATGCATTGGCTGTTTATCATACTGTCTTGTCCTTAAACAAGTTATTAAAACAATGTTTCGATGTAATACGTAATTTCACTTTCGAATCTACCCACTTAAATATAACATCGAATTTGGTTGAGAAATAGAATCACAAGTTAATGGCAAAAAGTAAAAGTACGTCTCAGTCTCACAAAGGATTGAGATTTAGCAACCAAAGAAGGGAATGGGGACGAACATGTTTTTTTATTTCCTTCTTACCTTTTCTTGATTTGAGATAGCTTCTTTGTATATCGATATATCTCATGGCACTATTGATATACACTTAATATTAGACTAAAACAATGACTTAGACTAAAATAACTGTACAAATACGTCGATTCGATTCCTTTTCAGATGTGAACATTACAATGACAAGCTATATTATACTACCAAATATAACAGATGTCTGATTGACAAGGTGCGCAGTATGCGGGCATGTATGGTAATTTAGTCAGGTAATACTTACATTAGTTTTACACTGTCATCGACCACATTTCACTTCACTTCAGATCTAGCACACACCACAATTAAATGCGAGGTTTATATAACTATATATATTTAACCACTAATTGATACAAATATTCAATATTTCAAATAAAGTTTGGTCTTTCGATTGACCATTTCACGCACGTAAGGAAAAAAGAACACGAACAGACAGATTTTTGGGTTTTGTTTATTTTCCGCCAGATGACGCCCTATAGGATGCGTTCAATAACATTTGATGAAAGTGAAAGGGCGTACCTCTTTCATTGTCACGTAAGCTATTTCTTATCCTGATAATTTCACAGTAACCGCATCAGATCGAATGATTTTTGAAAAATATTATTGTGTATTTAACATTAAGAAAATCAAGAATATTTAGAATTTAGTCACAATACATTTTTGGTAGGAAGAGGAATGACCCTTTTTACACTAGCAACACTCTACAGCTGTCACGTTTTTATTTAAAAAACAAATCTGTCAGTGTCAATCTTTCTTTGGGCTGTTGACTTGTTGAGGCTGTTCGTTGCATTTCATTTTACATTTCGCTCATTCAGTCACCCCATCTCACTTCATCACACAACTTTTTGTTTTCATAACTTTGTGTTGGCCCAGTTTCACGCTTTATTTTCCTTATTAGCACATATACAATAACTTAGACTTCAGTTTTTAACTTACTTTACATACAAAATGTGCTACGTGATCATCACAGGGCGTAGTTTAGCTTGGCTCCTGCTGAGTTTGGTTGCCTTTATGCTAATCCTTTCCGGTATAATGACACCCAAGTGGTTGTTAGGGCAGCCTATGGTGCAAAATCGGGATAACGTTACCGGATTCTATGTACCTAGCGTCGGGATCTACAATAGGTAAGACGCAAAACTTTTATTAAACTTACGAATCGCAACTTTTCATCGTACTTAATAAGTTTCCGGTTAGTTTTTCTACTTGAATCCATTTTAAGCGATAGTAACTGAGTCCTTTTTGATTGATACTGCTAATATAATGCTCAAAGTATTTATTTTTTCAGTGATTTAAGGTTAAACTAGTCTAAAATATCGATAAATCATACTCAAACAGCATAAACGTAACTAGCATCGGTCTTATTGCTCTTATGTGATTTATAAGCAATTTTTCAATCACTTAGTGCTAATGCTCCGCCTATGGCTTGTGGGTGCAATTGGAACTAGATTGTACAGTCTGCATAAGTACATAAGCAGACAAGATATGTATTATTTACAAAGGACTTCAAAAATAAATAAAAAAAAAACCAAGAAGTTCAAAATTAGCCTAGCAGTGTATTGTTTCTTTCATTTCAGAAATAGAGTATGTACAGTCGACGTCAAAGATATCATTACGGTTTAGATGCCAAAAATATGTTTACACAACTTTCTTGCCTTGACAATAAGGTTGTGTAAATATATTTTTGGCACCTAAACCATAATGATATCTTTGATGTCGACTGTACATTATGTATATCTTAAAATTGAAATTGTTTAATGAAGCAAAACTATCCAAACAAGTTTATTAAAGAAGATTTTAATTTTGTCATTAACCCTTTAAATGCCAAGAACCACTAGTGTTTGGGTCTACGAACAAATAAAACATGGAAGCCGCACGCCATATGAAATTGCCTTTCAAAAACGGTCCTGAATTTTAGTTGACAAGTGTCACCCCCTCTTCAATACATCACGGACATGAGTGTCAGTATCAACCTATAAAAACTTAAACCGCCATTTAAAAATAGTTGTGATTGGTTCATCAAAGTTTTGATTGGCTATATTCTATAAACATTTGTCAAAGATGTTGCCCTGAAATATGTGCGATGTTAAGAAAAGCGCTATGTCCTGCCCATCTTGGCAGAATTGAACAATTGCTTTTGGGGCATTTTTGAGCTGGCGTTAGACGTCCATGTTATATATGGTCGCAGGTTTGGGTGTTGTCATGACACTCCGGCAGCCACTAAAGTGGTCATACAGTTTCTATCAAAGTAACTATATTTCTGATAGATAACGTTTATTGTCATTGCACAATAGTGGAGACACGGGCATGTAACTCGCATGTTAATGCAAGAGAGAAGTAATTTAAATTAAGAGTCAGGGGCGTAGCTACCGCCGTATCTGCCGTATCAATTATACGGGGCCCCCAAAATGTGTAAGGAAAAAGAAAAAAACTTTCTAATTTATATTACCTCCACATAAGGGCCTCCAAAAAAAATTTATACTGGGCCCCGACAAGGCACGCTACGCCACTGTTAAGAGAATGCCGAAGACGCGAATTCGCGTCCTATGTATGCGTAAACGTGATGCCGAGGACGCAAATTCGCGTCCTCGAGTTATTTCTTTTTTTTTGCTAGAAATCAACTGTACTTAAAAGCTGATACCAAAATGTTATTTTATTTATGGAGGATAATATTATACCGTCGCTGGTTTCTGGATTCAATGCATTTGTAATTTTCATAATTCTTATCTCGGATGCCGAAGACGCGAATTCGCGTCCTGTGTATGCGTAAACAAGATGCCGAGGACGTGAATTAGCGTCCTTCAAGTGTGAAATAACCTAATGCCGCAGACGCAAATTCGCGTCCTTGAAGTGTGATAATATAACCTAATGCCGCGGACGCGAATTCGCGTCCATTGAAATGTTAACGTGATGCCGTGGACGCGAATTCGCGTCGTCGCGTAGAAGGCGGCGGCGCTGCGTGATAATTAAAAATATGGGGCGTCAGCAATGAATGGGTTAAAAGCTGATACCAAAATGTTATTTTATTTATGGAGGATAATATTATACCGTCGCTGGTTTCTGGATTCAATGCATTTGTAATTTTCATAATTCTTATCTCGGATGCCGAAGACGCGAATTCGCGTCCTGTGTATGCGTAAACAAGATGCCGAGGACGCGAATTAGCGTCCTTCAAGTGTGAAATAACCTAATGCCGCAGACGCGAATTCGCGTCCTTGAAGTGTGATAATATAACCTAATGCCGCGGACGCGAATTCGCGTCCATTGAAATGTTAACGTGATGCCGTGGACGCGAATTCGCGTCGTCGCGTAGAAGGCGGCGGCGCTGCGTGATAATTAAAAATATGGGGCGTCAGCAATGAATGGGTTAAAGGCCAACATATGAACAAGTTAAATAAATAAAACTAGTGTTTTATCTGTAACTTTTATTAATAAAATGTCAAACCAAACCCAGCTTTTCAGTTTAAGTTTTTTCAAGTAAAGGATATTTAGGCATTTTAAATGGGCAGCAATGCAAAACCCTTAGAGTTGTTATACCTTAGTTGGGATACCTACCTAACAATACAATCAAACAAGGGATTTCTTAAAATGTATGGTGTTGGGGTAGCAGTTAGTACGCAGGAAATTCAATGATTTTTTATATATTTTCTCTTTAAATTACAATTTATTTATTCTTGATATCAAAATTTAGGTTTATAGTAGGTGTGCGCTTGACCGCGATCGGATTGCGTCTGTTCGTGGCGGAGCATCTTCCCAGGTACACGGTGTCGACACGGTGTGTATCGTAGCAGGATGCTTAGCCAAGTTGCCAATCGCTAGCGCTTAATCGTCAATCGCAGCTAACTGTCTTTGTCGCTCTAATATAAAAGAGTGACAGAGAGGGAAAACTACGATACGCTACTAAGCGCTAGCGATTGGCAACTTGGCTAAGCATACAGTGTTTTACGGTGTCTCAACAATCGCTTACAGAATACTGTATAAATATAAAATAAAACTATTTTTAGTTTAAACTACGGAATCCTGGGTTCTGTAGTTTAAAATGAAAATAGTTTTTTACAGTATTATTTTTTCTTCTACTACATCTTTTAATATTTGTGCTATTCGTTCCAGATGCTTGCGTATAAAGGACAGCCACGACGACTGTGGGTCGTTTTCATTCTACGGCTTCGCCACGGACCCGAACCGCTATCCCACACCTTGGAAGGCTGCGTTGTTTTTCTTATCTTTATGTAAGTAAGTTTTTACTGGTGTTAGGACCTCAGGCATGGTCCGCCCGGATAGCTACCACCGTCTTAGTTATAAGCAATAGCAGTGTTTGCACTGCACTGCTGTGTTTCGGTTTTGTAGCTGAGATAGCCGGTGTAATTACTGGCATAGATAGAGGCAATCCATCTAAGTCCTCAGGGCAGGCAGCGCATAGGCGATTTTTTTATCACTATGTCCATGGGCCTCAGTTCCTGCTTTCCATCAGGTGGGCTGAGAGCTCAGTTGTCTACGTCCGTCACATAAAAAAAAAGTTTACTGAATTTTACTTTCATAATTTTAATACATCATTTCTTAAATACTATTTTTTGTTAGAGTTGACTGTACATACCTACTATTATCAACTTTATGGAAATTACTTACTTTGCGCTTATTTGTAATTTATGCTGTGTACGTACAGTTACTTTGGATCTCGTGTTAGCTTACGAGTGTATACCAATTGAAGTCTACTTGTTTAAACCCTTAATGTACAATGTCTGTTTGGTGTACCCATAAAGTTAGAATCCGCGCTAGCGCTTAATAGAGAAAGGAAGCGTGTGAAAGGGAAGCCACCAGTCATATGACTTTTACACGAGTGCAAAAGAGATAGAAAACAATCCTAAAAGCGTACCCACTTTTGAAGTGACATATCAGCCGTATCAGCCTTCTCGACGGAGACTGTTATTTAAAAGTGATTTTATATTTAATTCTAGTAAGAAGTCAATTTAGACAAATAATTAAACAGATATGGTATCGTGTAGTGTAAAGGATTGCCCTATTACCCACCGAAGAAATGACGGCAAACACTTGTTTCGTAGGTAAATCTGATTTGCCGGTTGATTGTTTTCAAACGATATTTTGTCGATTTAGTAGCATAAATCGTGTAAGTTATCACTTTCTAGCATTAATTGTTAGTTATCCTATCACTGTGCACTAATAATTTGTCACAACAGTTAATATTAAAGGATATTTTGTGTAAAAATATAAATGGTCACGCTACGCTAGAGCTTGACTAAACGTTGAACTACCAATATCGATATTCGTTCGATAAACATACCTAATCAGTCGATTACACTACAATGCCGTCAAATTCCCAGATTTTGAGTACGAATTTAACAAACTTGAAGGACCTTACTATGTTTTGTGAGATTTTTTTGATACTATTAGTCCGTGGGCTAGTCGGCCTGAAATTAGAAAACGGTATAATTTGGGGGGGGTGGTACCAAGTGTCCTTTTTACAGTAGTTAGACATATTCATAAGGATGTTAAAAAAGTATGATAGACATCTCAAAGTGGTAGCTAATAGGCATACGGGCTATATCAAGATTTCCGTTGTATGACAGGTATGGTTAAAATTAGGAGGTACAAATTTTCCTTTTTACGGCTGTTAGGTAAGCTTATAAAAACGTCAAAAATGCAAGATTGCCATTTATAAGTGCTACCTAACAAAAATGGGGGCCAATCAAAGATAGTGGATCTCAAGTTTTACAAAATCAAGTATATCTCGAGAACTATTAAATATATCTAATTACTCTCTTGAACGAAACTAAAGGCATATCTGTAAGCTTCATATTTTGCATGTACACCATATTGCTAAAACCAACCAATAATTAATTATGACCAAATTTATGAAAATTTCGTGGTTTTGATTTTTTTAGTGTCGTGTTTTTACACAGTAGTCATGACGCTAGAAAAATTTAATATTTTTTTAAAGATAGTGTATTTCCTAAGCTTTAATTTGATGTATGTAACTTGTTGGCGGTATTAAAAAAAAAGACCCATAAAAAATATTTAAATGAATTGTAGTCATAATCCACCATATACTTAGTGATTTAAGAGGCGTGTTTGATTGGCCCCCATTTTTGTTAGGTAGCACTTATAAATGGCAATCTTGCATTTTTGACGTTTATATAAGCTTACCTAACAGCCGTGAAAAGGAAAATGTGTACCTCCTAATTTTAACCATACCTGTCATACAACGGAAATCTTGAAATAGCCCGTATGCCTATTAGCTACCACTTTGAGATGTCTATCATACTTTTTTAACATTCTTATGAATATGTCTAACTACTGTAAAAAGGACACTTGGTACCCCCAAATTATACCGTTTTCTAATTTCAGACCGACTAGCCCACGGACTATATACGATTTTTATTATTTCTGTTAAATTTAAGGGATACGCCAGATGCTAAGTTCACACACGTTTGCAATTTGTAATTCGACACCCTCAATTCACATTGTCCTATAAAACTTATAGCAAAAAACGAAGATAAAAAATACCATATTGTCGATAAAACAGTTAAACATAGCGTTGAAAATGTCGGAAAAAAACAAAATGTTTTTTTCGGAAATGTATGAAAACTTCGATTTTTTCCGTTTTATTCGGTTTTTTTCAGAAACAATCAATGTCACTGTCACTGTCACTCCTTGCCATCTGTTTCAATTGACTTTTCCTCTGTGACATCGCGTTCTCCTGGTATAAGTGAAAATTAGACCTAATTTTCATTGGTTTAGAGTGGAAAATTAAAGTGGAAATTTTCATTGTTTTTTTCGAAAAATTCAGGAAAAAAACCAGCTGTTTGGAAAGAAACGGGATTTAATCCGGAATTTTTCAACGCTAGACTTAAACATCGATAGAGAATTGCTCTGTTGTAATAGGCAACCCTATTCCTGACCACACATAGACAAATTTACGCACACACTTGCGTTTCGTTTTTGGTTATGCTTTTAATCGTTGTCGATCATTCTTTGTCATCTTAGTTCTGTGGGTGTACCATACCAAATAAATAAAAATAAAAAAACACACATCACATCATCAGTCTAAATTAATCCACTGCTAGACAAGGAGTGTCTTTTCAAAAGGACTTAATTCCACTTTCAACTTTTTTTTAACTATTAATGTAGTTTTGCTAAGAAATACATATATTGTTTTGAATTTAAAGTTCTAATAAGTCTCTTCTTGTCTTCTAAAATGTTAAAATTCCAAAGTCCGTATCAAAAGGGCCTATCTCTCTCTTATAGCAAGAGAAAGCAATAAGCTTTTAGAAGTATATATTTTATTATAATAACTTATTAATTTGTACTTTTTTGTATAAATAAAAATTGTTTTTGGTTTGTAAAATTTCCTTGAAAAACAGCTTGTGTATTATTAAATAAGCTCACAAGGCCGCAAAAAACGGCTTAATTCTAATAGTTTCGCATCAAAAGGGCTTAATTCGGAAAGTTTATGGTATATTCATTTGATAAAGCAATATATTTAGTGCCATAACATTTATATCAACTTACTTGAGTACTATATCAAAAAAACAGTAAGAATATCGAAATGGAAACCGTGGATTTATGTTTTTCTCATATTCCTAAAAAAAGTTCAAACTGGAAATAAGCCCTTTTGAAAAGACACTCCTCACGAAGGCCTCTCTTATTACAAACCAATGCATAGCATGGACATTAGGAGGTAAATGGCGTCACCACAAGCAAGCCTATCATCAATCTTCAATAAATTTATGGTCAGATTGGTCAGACACTTCGATACCTTAGTCCTCGAAACGTCGAGATGAAATTAATGAAAATACTCGATAGGTATATACATAGGTAAAGTCCATTTCAACTACGAAGGCCCGATTCCAATTGACAAAGTCATTAGGCGTCAACAATAGGATCAGTGATAGCAAAAGATACCTGGCCAGACCCTTTTGTGGCGTGATATTTTATGCATACATCGGTGTACGACACGTGCCAATTTGTAGTGGACCAATTAAATGACAAGTTTCGAGTCGCATCGGGCCTTCGTATTTGAAATTGACTATACTAGGTATACCAATCGTCAGAAGAATCTAGAAAAAATTAGAACAAACCTAAAAACTTAATCACGCACTTTTAGAACACAATCTTGGTTTTATTGCGAACTTAAAATCTTTGTTAAAATTATTAACGAAAAAATATATCTGCGAACGTGTTTCGCGATATGTGTCAAAGACGTCAAATGCTATGGAAAAGCAGCCACATTTGTTTACATTTTATTAAGATTCTACCGTCGATTGGTATACGGCAGCTATCTCACCATTATACGTAATTCTTCATTATCTATATTGTTGATTTCAGGTGCAGCGATTCAGTTCTCGACTGTACTCGGTGGAGTGATGGCGTGCTGTGTACAGTCGGTCTTCAAAAAGAGCGTCATATCGCTCGCCGGCGCCACACAGGCCTTAGGAGGTATAACACTTGAAGGAATGTTTACAAAAACAACATAACTACATTGAGCATAACTTTACAGGAGAGCGATAAAACTAAATTTCCTTTTTAAATAATATTCATTAAAGCTTAATATTCAGAAGCGGTATAGATATATAACCACTAAGTTAAGATTACCACTTTATTTGTGTTTCGGCTCAGTACTTTTTTTGGTAAAAATAAAATATGCCTTGCCACTTACGTTGTTTTTGTAAAATTTTGAGTAGTTACGTTGTTTTTGTGCAAAACTTGATGCACATTTTTCGAAAAATATTTTTTTTATTGTAAAAATATCGTCATATACGCTAATATTCCCCATTTTATAAGTCGATTTAGAATATGGTTTACTCTGAGTATTAATGCTGTAGTTTTATTCGACACTTTTTAGTGCAGTTTAGTACCTATGGGAAATAAAATATTTTAATTTTTTTTGCCAAACGGGAAAGTTTTTAGACAATTTTTTTTTCACATTCTGTAGCTCCTTTGATGACGAACAGTATGACATCAAAAACTCAAATTTGGAAATTAAATGCTAGTTATGTTGTTTTTGTAAACATCCCTTCACTTGTATAATTTGTTTCAGTTTTAACCGATTTCGAAAAAGGAGGTTCTATATCCCAATGAACCAATTTCCAAAATTATTTTAATCGAATGGGTATTGCCATGAAATTGTCGTTGGATGGGCGACCGTTTTCTAGTTGTAATCCATTACAAAATCAATGAACTTCCAAATATAATAGAATTTCGATATTTTATGTTCAGTAGGTACCTGGGCATTTTCACTTCTAGGGACACCCAATTAGCTTACTCTGACAAAAAAATTAACTTCGATGTCAGCTTTGTAACGACAATCAAGCATGAAATATTTACGTAAATCCACTTTATTCGTGTTTTTATATTGCATATACGCGTATTCTTTCTGGATTAAATGATAAAAAAACTTCGATGTCAGCTTTGTAACGACAATTAAGCATTAAATATTAACAAAAATATTTTTTTACATTTAATCCAGAAAGAATACGCGTTTATGCAATATAAAAACATAAATAAAGTGGATTTACGTAAATATTTCATGCTTAATTGTCGTTACAAAATTTACATCGACGTTAACTTTTTTGTGAGAGTTAAGCTAATTGGGTGTCCTTAGAAGTGAAAATGCCCATGAATGTGACAGCTGTTTGGACCTCACGCC
>JALPQI010004013.1:0-83100 GCA_025490895.1 Thaumatotibia leucotreta
TGTACGTTTGTCAATACAAACGAATAGCACAAGGCGAACGCAAAAGTTATTTCACGAACTTCAAACATTCCGATCCCCGGACACAATTTAATAAACCGCATGCACCAAAAATCTTCGCGACTTCGGAGAGTTTACAGTGCCAAAACATGCTCGAGCAGCCGGACGACCCTGTCATCATCCTGACGATCTGGATTGACAAATCTTAAGATTCCTTGCTGAAGAAGATTTCGAGAGAATCAATCCAATCACAGGAGTCGAGTGGATCTGTGTCAAGAACAACACGGTGGACATTTTGAACACTTGTTAAATTATGTTTAAAATAATGTTTTTTTAGTTGGTCAGGTATCCACTTTTATTGTTTTTATTTAAATAAATTGTACTGTATGAAAACAAATCGCTTTACTTGCTCAAAATTTTGCCAAGTTTAGGTAATGCACTTTACCTCCTCCTAACATTATTAATTTTGTTCGTCGACTGATAAGATAATGAGTAGGTTGATAGAAGTCTTTATTGACATAAGATCTGTCAAATTCCCATTTCCCGCCATAATGATGGCACTTGACGTGTCGTAGTTAAACTTTATACTGTAGGATGACCATTTATTAAGTGGTAATTTGTTTTAATTTGGTTTTCACTTTTAATTAATTAAACAGTGAAGAAATAACGTGAGACCTCGACGAATAAGTTTAATTTTGGCTAAATTTGAATTTTTTTCTACTCCTGATCACGGATTAAGAATCATCGTGTATACATATATATATATGACTAGTATTTACAAGGAATCAGATTAGCTTACCATAATTTCCAGCTAATAAAATAATTCTTTAAGACAAATACACTTCGAAATTTCAATACAATTTGGGCAGAGCTTCGCCCTCCAAAGATTCCTTCACTGAAGAGACAGGGTCTTTACCCTTTCGCGGTCAAAACGCAAGAACCCAAAAGCCAAAAGCAAAAGACCTTTAACAGTAAAACTCAAAACGTAAGAACCCTTTCTATGGGAAGCCCCAGCCTTATATACAGAAATCTCATGACAAAATATGTCGAAAATGCTTTTATAAATTTTGAATATTTGAATTTGATAAATAAACATATGTGAAACCAGACATGTATATGAAAAGCCCGTATTAAACTGAATACAACAATTTACAACAAAGATAAATTGTTGATAATTATTATAAATTAATATAATATTTTGTGGAATAATATAATATAAATAAAATAAAAATGTGTATCAGATTTATCGCAATACAATGTCGTGGAAGGTGAGGCACAGCTTTAACAACAAATGACGTTGCCATTTGTCATTAATGTCATATGTAATCAACAAACATTAATATTTCATAACAAAATATTACTGTCTGTTTTATATTACCAATTTCTATTGAGACGATAGAACAAACGATATTTATTCCAGGATTCTGAAAATACATAATCATAAAATGTATTTATTACACATCAAAGTATCGTCAGAATGCAATTGTTATAAATTATGGATGAATAACAAATCTAACTACAAATGTAAGTGATTTTACTGTTCAAACATGAACATGGAACAGTCACAATTCGCCCCCGATTTAAGTTTTGCAATGAAGCGCCGTACAGAGATTCATGAGAAACTTCAATCTAAACTCTCAAAATAATTAAATAAATATCGATAAGTCCATATCTTCCAACATGAACATGGAACAGTCACAATTCGCCCCCGATTTAAGTTTTGCAATGAAGCGCCGTACAGAGATTCATGAGAAACTTCAATCTAAACTCAAAATAATTAAATAAATAATCGATAAGTCGATATCTTGGAACAGCCACAGTCGCCCCCGATTTAAGTTTTGTAACGAAACGCTGTACAGTGGTTCGTGAAAAACTTCAATCTAAATGCTCAAAATAATTAAATAAATATCGTTTCCAAAAATGACAATTATTGACACTCCTACCCCAACCCTATGTAATTTTTGCATCGCATGACATTATCGACCGCTAAGTCGATAACAACATCAAAACAAAGCAAAGCAAAAATTTTAAAGAAATGTGGTGTGTATAAATGACCATTACTCAGAAATAACCAATCAGTTCAGAAAGAGAGCTATGAACTTGTAAGGTATCAGTTTCATGAATAAAAATTTAAGAGGCCAGAACGCCATTCCGTGAAGCATAAAGGTTGTGAGGCTTTACGTTCTCTGTAGAAACCCGTCTTATCCGTTCATTTGGCATCCTTAAGCGATATTCCTTCCACCACATACAGAGCCGCTGCCAACATTGCCCTGGCATAATGAAAGAACAAGAAAAGTCTTCTCTAGAATGACTATTCCTTTCGATTCTTCAGTTGCCCCCTTCAATAATGTCTCCATGGACCAATGACCAGTTCATAATCCTTCCGAAACCAATTAGTATCCCCTTTTATGGCGTATGTCTCATACTTGAATGAAACAATTCTGATCCTACATGGTTGAGTTTGCTCCCTTTTGTTATTTTAAATATGTAAAGGAACACACTATGACCGTAAAGTAACTGAAAAGATAAATAATTTTATTACAAGTCCAGTACTGCTTACAAAATGTAAGTACAAAGATGAACTAGGCTTCTAAGAAAATAAAGGTCAATTAAGGTCATCTAGACAATCACGGCCCAAAAATTTAAATATTGCATATTCATCAGGTATCAAAATTACTTTATCCAAGATGAGGCGTGTGGTTTCAGTTACGTTTTCATACCTTGTAGAGTATCACATTGTCAAAAAATTGTACCTTTAAAAGGTATAGTAAGCTAGCCTTTCACCAAAATTCCTTGACAATGACCTTGTGACCCCATATCGAACCCCTCCCCCCACTATGCACAATAATGACGTGTCAATAACTGCTGACCACAGTCCCGACTTTGTGTCTTTGAACAAAATCCTTTTTCACAAAATAAACATAAATGTCACCATGTATACATCACGCACTTGAAATAACTAACATCCCAATGGCATTCATCCCTTAGCTAAATCTTACACAAACCTCTTTACATGGTTGTTCATATGATTTCATTCAAGAACCCAAAATCCAATAGAATATGATCACAAAATATAAATTTTTGATTTTAGCCCAATTATCAAGTTTACCCTGTAGTAAAGAGGTAATTTGATTGAGCATATACTAAATTACAATGAAAATGGTATAAATAATCTACACGACATATCTACGCCAGAAGCCACAATACACGAGGAAGAGTTCTTTGTCGGGAACGTGACGGCTATGACATCCACCTTAGAAAAATATGGAAAGTGAGAATTTTTTATAAATACGAACACCCAGTTATAAAATTAAATTAACCAAAACTTGGAATCTTAACTTTCTCAGATGTGCGTCAAGAACTGCATCACGCACGTCACATTCTCGTGAAATGCACCGCTAGGATTCTACGCGTCAAATTTACGCCAAATGCTGTTAGGATTGTGTATGAAAAATCAAAATAAAAAATGAATCAAAATATAACAGTAAAAATAAGCACTTGAAAGCAGAACAGTTGGGTACAGGCAATGACAGTTGTATAATTGCCTGCCTGCTTAAGAAATAATAAAAATGTACTACGCGCACAGCGAATTTGTTCACTACAAAATTATGTATTAGGTACGCTAGTCAAAATAATGAATTTACGCAACAAACAAAAATATTAGTTTACGCTTCATGCTTTCCCTGCGTCTTAGGGCCTGCTCACACCAACGACTTGAAAGCGATTTCCGTATAAAGTTGTACGCAGCAAAATCGCAGCGATTTCGCCCCCATACAAAACTCACTCACAAATCGCAAGTATGCACAGAGCCTTATGTGCATCCATTACGCTGACTGCAGTTTGTCTTTGACAAACAAATACCATGATACGCATATGCTAAATGTTAAACTAAATGCATATGTTATATGTTTGGATTACTTCAGTAATTGTTTTATTTATTTAGTTTATTGAAGTTCACCAGAAGAAGAAAGTTAAGGAAGTTCATCAATGTGCCATGAACCTAAATAGAAAGAGAAAAATAGAGATACATATGCAAAACAAACATTACGTAGATTTAGGTGACAACAGCGTGGTTCTATCGAGTCATCTGACCAGTCGTAGTGTTGGGCAGGTTGCCCCGGAACCATGGCTCTGTAGTATCTGAAGCGGCGTAAGCTTCGACAGGTTGCTCAGGAACCGCCGAAACACGACCTTCGCCCAGAAGTCTGCACACACGATGGTATCCTGCAGTGGCGTGGCACGCCCATCACAAACGTGCTGAAGCGCACGTAACAGCGCACGTAGCAGCGCGACCGCAACTGCTGCACCCTCAGTGAGAAGTCAGGCTTCTGGAGGACAGGCTGCACCACGTCTTCAGCCACGGCGTAGTAATACAGGCGCGGCCCGCAGAGTGTCCCACCCGATGTAGCGACTCGAACACCAGAATTGACCAGCCCAGCAATGCCTAGTCTTCTCAGGCGCCCTGCGCACCTTACTCCTCCTTCCATCAGTGTGAAACCCTCTTTGTCCACAAGAGTCTTTTCCATATTGGGAGCCTGTAATTAATTAAATATTAATTTGCTGACAACATAATTTTATTAGAAACTACTTTAAACAATTTACTCTACAGATAAATGATCTGATCTAAAAATAGAGAAAGCCGAAAATATTTGACGAAAGCACCAAATAATTGACAACTTGTTAAGAAGAAGAAGAAGACTAATACTTCTAACTGCTGATAACCCCGATTACATGTTACATGTATACAATGACAATAAACTAGAACTTTACCTTACTATTTCTCGAAACCCGGGTCAACTCCAATTTCTATGCACAATTGTTTTTTCTTCTACACTAAATTTACTTCTATTTGCAACACTAATACGTTTGTTTACTTTTAATTAAACAACACAAACAAGTAAAAACAATAACGCGTAGCTTTACTTCCATTGCACCCTCGCTTTAAAACTTATTGGAATTATCATAATTTTATTATTATTGGGTTTCAAATTAAACAAATATTCCACAAAATTGTTCTTGTAAAACCGGCATTGAAAAATCACAAATATCACAATTTTCAAACTGACATTGACACAAAATTACGTTTGAACAGAGATTACGGATACTCTGTCTGTGGTTTAAGCAGACTATAAAAACCGCGGCCGCTTTCGCTTGATGAACATGACAGATGCCGAAATCGCGTGTTTGTCTCTGTTATGCCTTCGGGGAACGCGGCTGCAAGAAAGTGACGGAAGATAGCACAAATTTAAATGGATGTTATTTTACATGGAAATAATATTTATGTTGTTTGCCGTTCGAAATAATTGTGATAAACGATAGCGGTTAACTATGGATGAAAATTATTCTCGTATGCTAAACCGATTTTTAATTCGTAATTAAATTATATTTTATAGGTAAACATTTTCCGTTTTATTTCTATATTTATTTCTTATGTCTGTTATATTGTGAGCGTGTAAAGAGGTCTTTACATTTTATTGCGAGCGTGTAAGGTGGTCTTTACATAGACTGGCCGTTGACAATTCGACCTATGCCATAAATCTACAAAAGTATTATTCTATCTATGACTACTGTGGTTCGCCCGAATGCTGCCAAGATACCCCGAAATCCGCATTTTCTCCGATTTTTACTGAATGAAATCTTAATCCCGTTTTTGAAAATGAATATCTGTATTTTTATATTTGAGTAATTTTGACACTTGAATTAACATACGTACCGAATAATTAGCGATTTGAGTAATATGAAAAATCGGGATTAGTGTGAAGAACAGTGAAAATAACCGTTATTAGTTAAAAATAAAAGTGACAGAACAAAATTACGAGAACGAGTTAAAATTATTGTGTCTTTTAGGCATAGTAAATAAAATGGAAACTTACTTTAAAATCTAATTTTATTTTTTCTTAAAAATCACGGGATTTTAAAACGTGACTCCCGCTTTTCGTATTTCAACACCTGGCAACACAAATTCGTTTCGTTGTCTCGCGCGTTTTATCAAATTTCAAATAATTATTTCTCGTAAAATAAGACTTGAATTGTTTAGTTAGTTTATAATTACCAAACGGCGTAAAATAGAAGAAATCTGAAATCGGGTTCTACTATACAAGAACAGACATAAGAAACTATCGGTCCAAAGCAAAATGTGAACGTAACGTCAAGTTTTTTTTGAACAATAGTGGAATAAGTTTTCTATCAGTGGAAAACAGTGAAAACATTGCGAGGTTCAACCAAATCAGTACATGCGGAGGTCCAGGATCGATCACAGAGACTGACAATACTTTGTGCTGGAAGTTTCTTGCAATCTGGTAAGTTTTCCAAGCATAATTTCTTATGAAGCTGAAAAGTACGTCTGCAAAACATTTTATAACACGAAACTTTATGAAAGGCAATCGCGAAGTGTAGCTCAGATTCATGTGTCGCCGGACTAAAAGTAAATATGGCGATATATAAAAATGTCCACTTGCTTAAATTCGGGCGTATATAATTTTGACGAAGTATAAAAATGTTCACCTGTATATTAGACCAAATATAAACATGTTGCGACACTAGACTAAAATTAAATATGGCAATGTATAGAAATGTCCACTTGCATAAGTTCGGGCGTATATAATTTTGTCGAAGTATAAAAATGTCCACCTGTATATGATTGTTGGTGGTGATGAATTTGATCCTTATATGTATTATTATAATCCTGGACCTATAGTAAAGAAAGTAGTCATTTTTATATTCAGACTTGATTAGACTTAGACATTTGTACACTTTGAAAGTAGTCATTTTTATATTTCGACTTGATAAGACATAAACATTTTTATAATTTGATAGTAGTCATTTTTATATTCCGACTTGATAAGACTTAAGCATTCTAAAGTATTGGTTTTCTAACACTCGGACCAATTTTATTTTATATGTAGACATCTTTATACATCGCCACATTCACCCTCAGCCCAACGACGCATAAATCGTAGCTCACATTAAATCCACCGAAAACATGTACGCAGAGTAGATGTCTTGTACCTTTAACACTGCGACACTAATTGAACACTTCTCTATAGCATAAACAAAATAACCTATAAATAAAATACAATATCTACTGCTTCAGTGTACTTTCTACGTCCAAAATATTGTAGTAAACGTTTAGGCATGGAGTATTGAAGTAATTTAATGTTTTTGTTTCTTTTCAGCAAGCTAGCAAACAAGGAATGAAAAATAACATTTATGCAGGAAACCCGGTATTTCGGAATTACGTTAATTACTGCCGCAGATCTCGATATATCTTCCCGATTTTACAAGTAAGTAAGCCATCTATTGTATAAACAAAATTCACATACTATATTATGCTTAAAGTAACTTTTCAAATTTCAAAAAAATCATCGCCCTGTTTCTGAAGAATCTTAATGTTTGCATTCTCTTATATTTTATGGATGCTTTTAAGTCTGAAATATTTTATTCGCGTTAATAATGGTTAGTCAAATGCAGCTAAAGTGGAATTTTATTGAAATTAAAACATTTAATTATTTTGGTATACTACGCTGATTTTGATTATCTGAAAATTATCATAAAATTAAACTTGTACATTTTTTGTAAAAGAAATCAATTTATTTGCTTTTGGTATTGTATACCAAGCTATATTAAATGCTTCATGCGTCATTTTATAACCAGAATCCAAAAATATTCGCAATATTACGTTTTTTTCTCTTTGTATGCCGGAACAATGGAAAGAAAGGATTAGTTCAATTTTATTTTAAGCTCAAGAAATCTACTGACCTGACTATAACTAAATATTACGAACTAGTTAAGCTTATCTATCTACATCAATCTATGCCCTTGAAGAATTTCTACAAAGCAGAAAAATTCTCAAAATCAGTTACTATGAATCGTAAGTGAGAATGCGCCCCCAGTAATGCGAAATTTTATGATACTTCTGTTAGAAAATAAACTGAACAGTTATTTTTAGAGAAAACTGATATGAATGATATATAGTAATGAAAATATTGTTTTCAGGGTATTATTTGACTCTACTATGGACTATTTTGGAAATTTCGAAACTTAAAGGACTGCACATAGTAATGTTACAGGTACGTAAATTTCATTAACTATATCATATTGAATCTTGTATCAGAAAAATGCATGTAGCACTACTGGGTTATGTAACGAAAAATCATGCAACTGCAACATATGCAAGTGTCACACGCGCGTTGCTGCGTCATAGAACACTGCAATAATAGATATTCGCCCCCATTTTATTATACTGTTTGCCCGATTTGATGATTGTTTTCGGATAATTTTACGCCCCCATTATCTTACTATATCTTATTTTATCTTATCTTATTTTTTTTTCATTTAAGTCGCGAAATGAAGCATATGCCAAGAAATAAGATAGTGAAAAGCTTAATAAGTCGCGATTGAATATTTTTATTAAAACCCTTGTATTTTTTTTCAGGTAATAGTGATTTTACTAGCTACAAAGCTGGAATCCCGTAAGAATATTGAAAAATGAACGCGAGAAGAAAGAACAAAGTTTATTCTAGAAGAGAAATGTTACGCAAAGAGGAAATGAAATAAATATTTGTTATTTTTATTTTGAGTCCAAAGATTTAACTTGTGCACACTCGATTTCACGATACCAAATGTGCAGTTGAAACTGCAATCCAGAAATCCTGGGAACTATGGCACCAAATGTAAACAACCCCCCCCTAATTTTGAATAAATAAAACTAAAATTTTAAATTATATCTTTTTATTAACAACAAAGAATTATACAGTAAAACATAATATTGATAACTTAGAGATAAATTTGGCCAATGATCGTCTAGTCTAGGGTAGGACGCCTATGTTGTGAACCATATAGTAACAGAGGTTCTTTAATGTGAAACAAGCTAAACCTTTGGACACAAAACAAATAGATATTTGAACATGTAATAATACAGAGAAACGACTATTTATTGAAAGGAAAACGTGACATTGTTTTTATTGAATTTGAGGGAATATTAAGATAGATAGTTTTGACATTATTAAGCACTGAAATTGAAGTTTATTGATTAGTAGAACAATGAGTAATGTAGATTATAAAATATATAATGTGGAGAATGAAACATTAAAAATAAAATTCCTCAGAGAGGAATATCCCCGACCATCTAAGTGACCTCTGTCAATTGACTGGAACTTCTAACAAATTTATTGCTTTTAACCCTAACACATCTGCTAGCTAAATTAACAGTTCCAGCAATTTTGGGTGGGGTAAAGAGGCAACGCTAAACCAACCAGTGTGGGGTTGCCCCCGTCGGATGGGCTTCCTTACTACTACTAGCTAAACGTTTACGGTGCTTCGGAACCTAACTGCAATGCAAACAAAGGAAAAGATGAAAAGAAGCACCAAGTATTCATACGCGTATCATATTGCAGTATAACCCCAAACTAAGCCTAGCTACAGCTAATACTCAAATTCTCCAGGGTCTAAAGGTGAAAAGCAAGCACTTTTGTTAATAATAATGATGATCGATACATTCGTTCTCTGAATGATCAACCAAGATGAGCGTTCCTTCTGCTCTATAGGACCCAATGCACTGCTTCGCCTCGCAATTGGACCTTAAACAGTCTGCCCAAAACTCTTTGGATCAGTCTGTAGCTACTGGACTCAACTTGACAGAATCATTGTTACTTTAATATTATAGTGAACACCTTTAACAGTTGACAGTGCATCGCTTGACGCCCCCCCACACTAGAGAATTAGAGAACCTAGAAAACCAGAACAAGTTAACTAACAACAGCCCAGAATTGAGTTATATTATTAGGCTTTGTTAGAGAATATAGATTTTAAAGTTACTTTAGAATGAGAGTTATAATAACCCGCAACCCCGTGTATTGTGAATGATATATACATATATATATATGACTAGTATTTACAAGGAATCAGATTAGCTTACCATAATTTCCAGCTAATAAAATAATTCTTTAAGACAAATACACTTCGAAATTTCAATACAATTTGGGCAGAGCTTCGCCCTCCAAAGATTCCTTCACTGAAGAGACAGGGTCTTTACCCTTTCGCGGTCAAAACGCAAGAACCCAAAAGCCAAAAGCAAAAGACCTTTAACAGTAAAACTCAAAACGTAAGAACCCTTTCTATGGGAAGCCCCAGCCTTATATACAGAAATCTCATGACAAAATATGTCGAAAATGCTTTTATAAATTTTGAATATTTGAATTTGATAAATAAACATATGTGAAACCAGACATGTATATGAAAAGCCCGTATTAAACTGAATACAACAATTTACAACAAAGATAAATTGTTGATAATTATTATAAATTAATATAATATTTTGTGGAATAATATAATATAAATAAAATAAAAATGTGTATCAGATTTATCGCAATACAATGTCGTGGAAGGTGAGGCACAGCTTTAACAACAAATGACGTTGCCATTTGTCATTAATGTCATATGTAATCAACAAACATTAATATTTCATAACAAAATATTACTGTCTGTTTTATATTACCAATTTCTATTGAGACGATAGAACAAACGATATTTATTCCAGGATTCTGAAAATACATAATCATAAAATGTATTTATTACACATCAAAGTATCGTCAGAATGCAATTGTTATAAATTATGGATGAATAACAAATCTAACTACAAATGTAAGTGATTTTACTGTTCAAACATGAACATGGAACAGTCACAATAGGTGTACCAATGAGCCTCCAATTTGGAAATCGGGATGAAAGTAACAAGTTGTTTCAATCATCCCTGGGTATCGAATTTCCAGAATCCCACAAACACGTAGCAAAAAAACATAAAAAGCATCATTAAAACATTGATTTTCAACCCTCAAACTGTAAATGATTAGTGACTTTACAACACCCATGCAAAACGCAAGCTATAGCGTTTACCGTGAAAAATCTAGCTAAGATTGAAAAAATCGTTAATAACTTACTTTTGACGCATTTTTATGGGACCATAGCACTACACGCATAACCTGCCGCCACAGCACCGTGGGTGTAACTGAGGTTAGGGGGGAATCGAAATGGCATCTAATGCCCTGAAGGACGTTCGGATAGATGTCGTAGAAAAATTTTAAAGTAATTTGTTACGTTCATCCCGCGTTACTTTTATACCTGGTCTCCCCTAAACCACGAACCCTGTAAAGAGTTCGAAACGTCGAAATGTAGTTAAATAATTAATATACGCGATATAATCCGTTTAAGTGTTGATATTTAAATACGTAGAAAACAGCCATACTTACTTAACTAAGAAATAAATACGAAACTTAGAGGCAGAAGTGACTTGGTTCTGCCGCAGAATCAGCAACGAGTAGGTACGTTCATTACAATATAATTTTGCAAATATTTGTATTTGGCATAAAACACTACGTGCAAAACCAAATTCGAGAAAATACTTGCTTGTATTGTTGAAATACATACATAGAATATATAATAGGTATATAGAAAATAGCCATACTTAACTAAGAAACAAATCAGAAACTTAGAGGCAGAAGTGACTTGGTTCTGCCGCAGAACCAACAACGGGTAGGTTCATTAAAACATATTTTAGCAAATATTTGTATTTGGCATAAAACACTACGTGCAAAACCAAATTCAAGAAAATACTTGATTATATTGTTAAAATATATAGAAAACAGCCATATTTAACAAAGAAACTAATCGGAATCTTAGAGACAGAAGTGTGACTTGGTTCTGCCGCAGAACCAATAACGACGAGTAGGGACGTTCATTACAATATATTTTAGCAAATATTTGTATTGTATTGTACGTAAAACAATTTCAAGAAAATGCATAGTTTAGTAGATTTTGGTTTTGCAATAAATAAGATTGATTGCACAACGTCTTTACTTAGGGTTTGACATTTTTATTATTTCATTTGCATATGATAATAATTTCTCACTTTCATCAGTGTCCGCATCGTCTCGCTTTCATATTTCAACGTTTTTTTAATTTATATTCACGACTCTGCGTTTTATTATATAAAGTAAAAGTGTTTGAACTAAGTAAGGTATTCGTAGCTCATCATGTGTTTTAATTAAGACAATAACTATTGTATTGTATGGTATCAGACCTTGAATTATTTTAGAGCAACCATATTTTACGATGCTATGCTATGCTTTGCTAGGTCACTAATAATCTCGCACACTCCTATAAGTTATGCTAAGCAACATTTAGTATGGAACCAACCATGACATCGATTTTTTTCACGTTTTCCCATACTAAAACTTGTTTAGTATAATATAATATAATATTATAGCTATATACGGTGAGTACGAGGTTATTAGTGACTCCAGAAACACTCTGATCTCTGTTATTAGTATGTAACTACCAATTATTATAGGATTTTATAAATTAAATTTCCTATGAAAGATAATATGCTAATAGTACTTACACATAAACCTAATACCTACGACGCTTAATTATTTTTTCTTAATTTTCAGGTTACGAAGAAATCTACACGATATCGCAGCTGTCTCCAAAATCAGCAGACATCGAACTACCAGAGGACACAGTCCTCCACACCACACACTCAGATAACCTAGGCTTCAGGATAGAACCCAGCCTAGCTAGGTACGATGACCTAGATGACCTAGCGCCAGAAGACATAGTCACTGACGAAGAGACAGAAAAACATATAATTGTAGCTAGATCTGCAGATCCTAATGATAGAGAATCTAGATCAATAAACTTCGATGAAATACCATCATCGAACAATGAAATAGACAACGAATTAGAACTACACAATAAAAGAAAATACTATGACATACATCCAACGAAAACCACTGGATTCAGTCATGAAAATGAAGTGCTAATGTCCTCTGAGTTGGGGGACAAATTCGAGTTTAATTTTCCGGGGGAAGCCAGGAGGGCTCCAAAGGCCAGGGCGTTGCCTCCTTTGGGGCCCAGAATACGGCCTACTGCCGTGCAGCCGATGTATGCCACCCTCAACCCTAACGAGGGAAGACAGAACACAGAAATCCAGAACATTATAACTGGAATAGTCAAGCTTTTGAATGGAAACGTCAATGTGCAAGCTAATACACAGTTGCTCAGACCAGGCAGACCCATGAATTCTAGGATCAATAATAGAGGTCCACCTCGAATCTCCGATGTGCCACCTTTACCAGACTTTGATAAACCAATCACCCCTCCTACTCATACTTTTCATCCCACCAAAACACCTCCTCCTTACCCCTTCGATAGACCTCATCATGGTGTTAATTTGCCTGAACAAATTGTACCACCACTGAACCCTCACAGACCAGGGTTCCACAGACCCAACATTCCACCTTGGCAGCGGCCTAGACCTAGGCCACCTAACATGCCAGGTAGGAGACCCAACCCTGGTCTACCAATGTACAAACCAGTTCCACCACCAATGCCTGTTGACATACCAAACTTGGACGAAGAAGAAGAAGCAGATAACGAAACTAATCATGATAACCATCTCGTCCCAGATGATAAAGAGACAGTACCATTACTCAATCTACCTGTCTCAAATACTACTGAAGAAAACGAGAAAGAAGAAAACAAACTAACCACAGCCCCTGAAACTACAAGCAGTACAACAACCACTACATCTACCACAACAGAACAAACAACAACATCCACAACAGAAAAAACTACAACAGAAACACCGAAAACTACAACAGAGAAACCCAAAACCACAACAGAAAAGCCTAAAACCACAACCGAAAAAGCCAAAACTACAACAGAAACAAAAACAACAACAGAAAAACCAAAAACTACAACAGAACGGAAACCTACAACCGAAAAAGCAAAAACTACAACGGAAACCAAGACAACAACGGAGAAGGCTAAAATAGAAAAGAAACCAGACAAAAAGAAAGAACCATTTAACGCAGATAAGAAAGACAAATACAAGATTGATGAAAAACCTGGGAATAAGACAAAGATTGAGACTATTATAGATATCATAGAATCTTCAATAGAAGAGTATAAGGCTTCAGAAGCGGCCAGTGCGACTCCGACAAAAGGTTTGATGTCCCATGCACCAACAGTCAGCATTCCTGAAAGTCCGCACAGCGTTGTGAAGACATCTTCGATCAATGCTCAACCTTTGCCATGTAAGTACATTTTCGATGCTTGAATAGTGATATCTGAAATATACGTGTATTTTTAGAGTTTAGTACCTAAAGAAAAGAGTAAAAACCATACCCTATTGTTAAGATTTCGATGGCCGTCCGTCTGTCTGTCACCAGAAACGTAAAGAACCACAACGGATGTATTTCTGTAGCCGCACAACAAATAAAAAATTAAATATAAATAAATAATAAAGTCTGTATAGGTATTTAAGAGGGTTCCCATAAAACGAACGCGTTTATGCCATTTTTTGCACAATGTCATAAAATAGCAAAAGATTTTGAAACACTTAAAATATGAAACAAAAACTCAGTGGTGTTTTTACTCTAATAAAAAATAATAAAATAAATATTTAACGAGAGCTTCCATACCACAAACTTAATTTTATTGTATGAAAGTGAAGACTACTTTCCTAACATTTAGTTAATATGTTATCAGCTTTAAAGAAATAGAGACAATTTTCATGGATCGGTCTCACGACATTTGTTTAATTGTTGTTAATTTCACACTTTCGTTGTGCCCGACATTCTGTTTCCTACAATTAGTAAAACAATGTTACGACATAAAGCATTAGCAACGGTAAATTCCATTAGGATTTTGTTAATGTTCAATATTGTTGTATTCTTTTTTATGAATTTTAGATATTAATATGTAAACATGACTAGGTACATAAGCTATGGAGGCTGATTTAATATCTAAGTAAGTACTAAGTAGTGGTCGCACAAAACTTTATTATTAACAAAACTTATGTAACTGACATTTAACAAGATTAAAAAAGCAAAAACAAACATCTATATTTAATTATTTATATCTAAATCTAGAATGTCCAATATTTAGGTGTAAATATGTAAATGTTTTTATGGCTTTTTAATCACGCTCCCTGTACATGCATCACATGTGCATCACATTTGATGGTATTGATGATACGATAGATACCTACGTGAATGCAGCAGATATGCCATCCTATTTAAATATAAGGATAATTTGAAATTTGCACGCACGAGCTAAGCTACGTTAGCTTACCTGCTCGTATCAGCTGTGAAAAGTGACAAATTAGGTACTGGCGGACTTTGAATATTGTTGCCAGGTGCAGATTGATGCTTGTTTTTTTTTCGATCATTTGCTTGTGAGACGTGTATTTCTGATTTTAACTGCACATGGAATGTTTAATATTCTTATATTTATGTCACCTTCACAAGTTTTGTTAAAGTTTTGCTTCGATTGTCCGATCACTGCTAAAATCTTACGAAATATACAGGGTGGTCCAAACCTTGACGTCAAAATTTTTTTTTAAGATTCCTCACGTCATGTGCTATCAGAATATACCCCATGTATGTTAGCCGATTTTTTGTAGTTTTCGAGTTATGATTTTTTGAAAATTTTTTTTTGAAAAAACCTGGAATGAGAGAATTTTATTAATAAAAAAAAAATCTTCCGTAGCTTCCCAACCCCCATACCCCCCATACCGTCGTCCCGGCATCGTCCTGGACGACCCCGACTTCAAGCCGGCGGGCAGCCGCCGCGACGCGGCCGTGCTGACGGCGCCCGCGCAGGGCTACGGCGAGATCTTCGACGTCACAGTCTCCGCTATACAGGGGGAGAAGGGCGCTTCTGGTGAGTGTTTTTTTTTTTTAATTGCGCTATTTTTTTTTTTCGAAATCAGTCCTCGCGAATGGTACGGGCGGCTGGCTTCAGAAGGCCAGTAAAAACTATATAGCTAAAGGTAAAATTTAAACTTCAAAATAAAATACATGATTAATGATAATAATGATACGTGATAGTTAATGTAGATGGTTAATGAATACGTTTGTGTCTATGTATCGTTGAACTTTTTAAGACTGTTAATAATCAATGTGGTGAATTTGCAAAATGATGTTACTGCAGATTCTTTTGTAATGACATCTTGAAGGTTGTATGGGTCAATTTTGAAGTTATAGCAGATGATTTCATTATCGAGACGAGGGTTGGTGAATTTAGGACAATATCTGAGGAGGTGATCAATGGATTGTGGAGTGGTTGCGTCGCACGGGCAAAATGGGTCAGGAGTGATTTTAAAACGATGGAGGTATGTTTTGTGATATCCGTGACCGGTGAGAATTTGGGTTAGGTGGAAAGTTATGGTCTTGTTTTTGAAGTCGTGGATGTTGTTAAGGGTAAGCAGCTAGTTGAGTCTGGTGAGTGTAGTGACGTACTCATTATACCGTCCCGGCTTCGTGCTGACCCCGACTTCAAGCCGGCGGGCAGCCGCCGCGACGCGGCCGTGCTGACGGCGCCCGCGCAGGGCTACGGCGAGATCTTCGACGTCACAGTCTCCGCTATACAGGGGGAGAAGGGCGCTTCTGGTGAGTGTAGTGACGTACTCATTATACCGTCCCGTGCTGACGGCGCCCGCGCAGGGCTACGGCGAGATCTTCGACGTCACAGTCTCCGCTATACAGGGGGAGAAGGGCGCTTCTGGTGAGTGTAGTCACGTACTCATTATACCGTCCCGTGCTGACGGCGCCCGCGCAGGGCTACGGCGAGATCTTCGACGTCACAGTCTCCGCTATACAGGGGGAGAAGGGCGCTTCTGGTGAGTGTAGTGACGTATTCATTATAGTATTTTATGCAACCCTTTCAGAGAGGTCAAAAAAGGTGAGTGACGTGGGTAACAATTTGAGGCGAACCGAAATAGTACATTGTGCATCAAGGGAGGTAAGAACGGAATTACTAACGAGAGTGTTAGTATTCTCTTATGACTCGAGTTAGTATTCCGCTTACCGACCGTGATGCATACAATGTTTTTCATCACACTTGCCGACAAACAATTAAGTTTTAAGACATAATATTATTAAATGACGTACTGATATTTCTATTATTCCCTAGGCTAGGGAATATCACTTTTCTATTACTCCCGCTACGCGCGCAAACAATGACGCGCTTAGACAGCAAGTGTGATGAAATAGTTATTTGTTATACAAGGGTGCAAATTTGTATTTTACCCGCGAGTATGAAACTGAAACACGAGCAAGCGAAAGGATTCTATAGTTGAACCACGAGCGAAGCGAGTGGTTCTAAAATAGAATCCTGAGCGCAGCGAGTGTTTTAACATACGAGAAGGTACTGGTGAGTGTAGTGACGTACTCATTATACCGCCCCGGCTTCGTGCCGGACCCCGACTTCAAGCCGGCGGGCAGCCGCCGCGACGCGGCCGTGCTGACGGCGCCCGCGCAGGGCTACGGCGAGATCTTCGACGTCACAGTCTCCGCTATACAGGGGGAGAAGGGCGCTTCTGGTGAGTGTTTTTTTTTTTTTTAATTGCGCTATTTTTTTTTTCGAAACCAGTCCTCGCGAATGGTACGGGCGGCTGGCTTCAGAAGGCCAGTAAAAACTATATAGCTAAAGGTAAAATTTAAACTTCAACATAAAATACATGATTAATGATAATAATGATACGTGATAGTTAATGTAGATGGTTAATGAATACGTTTGTGTCTATGTATCGTTGAACTTTTTAAGACTGTTAATAATGAATGTGGTGAATTTGCAAAATGATGTTACTGCAGATTCTTTTGTAATGACATCTTGAAGGTTGTATGGGTCAATTTTGAAGTTATGGCAGATGATTTCATGATCGAGACGAGGGTTGGTGAATTTAGGACAATGTCTGAGGAGGTGATCAATGGATTATGGAGTGGTTGCGTCGCACGGGCAAAATGGGTCAGGAGTGATTTTAAAACGATGGAGGTATGTTTTGTGATATCCGTGACCGGTGAGAATTTGGGTTAGGTGGAAAGTTATGGTGGTCTTGTTTTTGAAGTCGTGGATGTTGTTAAGGGTAGGCAGCTAGTTGAGTCTGGTGAGTGTAGTGACGTACTCATTATACCGTCCCGGCTTCGTGCCGGACCCCGACTTCAAGCCGGCGGGCAGCCGCCGCGACGCGGCCGTGCTGACGGCGCCCGCGCAGGGCTACGGCGAGATCTTCGACGTCACAGTCTCCGCTATACAGGGGGAGAAGGGCGCTTCTGGTGAGTGTAGTCACGTACTCATTATAGTATTTTATGCAACCCTTGTTTCAGAGAGATCAAAAAAGGTGAGTGGCGTGGGTAGCAATTTTAGGCGAACCGAAATATTACATTGTGCATCAAGGAGGTAAGTACGGAATTACTAACGAGAGTGTTAGAAGCCCGACGCCGTTAAACGAAGGGCTTTTATGACTAGAGTTAGTATCGTGATGCATACAATGTTTTTCATCACACTTGCCGACAAAAAAATTAGTTTTAAGACATAATATTATTAAATGACATACTGACATTTCTATTACTCCCTAGAGAATTTCACTTTTCTATTACGCACGCAAGCAATGGCGCGCTTAGACAGCAAGTGTGATGAAATAGTTATTTGTTATACAAGGGTGCAAAGTTGTATTTTACCCGCGAGTATGAAATTGAAACACGAGCAAACGAAAGGATTCTATAGTTGAGTAGTTGGTTCTAAAATAGAATCCTGAGCGCAGCGAGTGTTTTAACATACGAGAAGGTACTGGTGAGTGTAGTGACGTACTCATTATACCGTCCCGGCTTCGTGCCGGACCCCGACTTCAAGCCGGCGGGCAGCCGCCGCGACGCGGCCGTGCTGACGGCGCCCGCGCAGGGCTACGGCGAGATCTTCGACGTCACAGTCTCCGCTATACAGGGGGAGAAGGGCGCTTCTGGTGAGTCTAGTCACGTACTCATTATAGTATTTGCAACCCTTGTTTCAGAGAGATCAAAAAAGGTGAGTGGCGTGGGTAGCAATTTGAGGCGAATGGAAATAGTACATTGTGCATCAAAGGAGGTAAGTACGGAATTACTAACAAGAGTGTCAGAAGCCCGACGCCGTTAGGCGGAGGGCTTTTATGACTCGAGTTAGTATCGTGATGCATACAATGTTTTTCATCACACTTGCCGACAAAAAAAATTGTTTCAAGACATAATATTATTAAATGAGGTACTGACATTTCTATTACTCCCTAGGGAATATCACTTTTCTATTACTCCCGCTACGCGCGCAAACAATGGCGCGCTTAGACAGCAAGTGTGATGAAATAGTTATTTGTTATACAAGGGTGCAAAGTTGTATTTTACCCGCGAGTATGAAATTGAAACACGAGCAAGCGAAAGGATTCTATAGTTGAACCACGAGCGAAGCGAGTGGTTCTAAAATAGAATCCTGAGCGCAGCGAGTGTTTTAACATACGAGAAGGTACTGGTGAGTGTAGTGACGTACTCATTATACCGTCCCGGCTTCGTGCCGGACCCCGACTTCAAGCCGGCGGGCAGCCGCCGCGACGCGGCCGTGCTGACGGCGCCCGCGCAGGGCTACGGCGAGATCTTCGACGTCACAGTCTCCGCTATACAGGGGGAGAAGGGCGCTTCTGGTGAGTGTAGTGACGTACTCATTATAGTATTTTATGCAACCCATGTTTCGGATAGGTCAAAAAAGGTGAGTGGCGTAGGTAACAATTTAAAGCGAACCGAAATTAGTACATTGTGCATCAAGGGAGGTAAGTACAGAATTACTAACGAGAGTGTTAGAAGCCCGACGCCGTTAGGTGGAGGGCTTTTATGACTCGAGTTAGTATCGTGATGCATACAATGTTTTTCATCACACTTGCCGACAAAAAAATAGTTTTAAGACATAATATTATTAAATGAGGTACTGACATTTCTATTACTCCCTAGAGAATTTCACTTTTCTATTACTCCCGCTACACGCGCAAACAATGACGTGCTTAGACAGCAAGTGTGATGAAATAGTTATTTGTTATACAAGGGTGCAAAGTTGTATTTTACCCGCGAGTATGAAACTGAAACACGAGCAAGCGAAAGGATCCTATAGTTGAACCACGAGCGAAGCGAGTGGTTCTAAAATAGAATCCTGAGCGCAGCGAGTGTTTTAACATACGAGAAGGTACTGGTGAGTGTAGTGACGTACTCATTATACCGTCCCGGCTTCGTGCCGGACCCCGACTTCAAGCCGGCGGGCAGCCGCCGCGACGCGGCCGTGCTGACGGCGCCCGCGCAGGGCTACGGCGAGATCTTCGACGTCACAGTCTCCGCTATACAGGGGGAGAAGGGCGCTTCTGGTGAGTCTAGTCACGTACTCATTATAGTACATTACGACACAAGTGCGAAAAACATGAAATTCGAAACGAGTGGCGATGTTGTGAAACACGACCTAAGGGAGTGTTTTAAATCGACACGAGTTACGAATTTCATTTTTGCACGTATCTCGTACGACATTTTATAGCACAGATGGCCCTCCGAAGTTTTGGACCTGACGTAAAATGAATGACCCACTTCTCGCACTAGAGCCTAACAAGTACACCATCTGTATTAACATAGTATTTTTAGTACAGATGGTGCGTTTTTTAGGCTCTAGTGTGAGAAGTGTGTCATTTTACGTCAGGTCCAAAACTCCGGAGGGCCATCTGCACTAAAAAACGTCGTACGAGACACGTGCAAAAACGAAATTCGTAACTCGTGTCGATTTAAAACACTCCCTGTCGGTCGTGTTTTCAAACATCGCCGGTACTCCCTCTCGCGCGTATGGTTTTCCGCTAAGCCGGTCGCCTTAGACCAATGTCGTGGCCGCGGCAGTACAGGCATCAGACGCGAAAGCGGAGTACGTGGGATCGATCCCCACCTGGGACGTTGCTGATCTTGGTCTATTTTTCTTTGGTGCATCTAATATTCATATTTCATTAAAGTCAAGTTAGATAAAGACCCGTTTCACCGGTTTCTCCATACTTTTGTCCAAAATATCAGAAATTATAAAGACAATCCGTATCTCGATCTAAGTAATTTTACGAAGATCAAACTAATAATTTGTCAGCCTCCGTAGCCTAGTTGTGGTAGCCTAGTTGTGACCCTGCCTACGAAGCTGGAGGTTCCGGGTTCGAATCCCGGCGAGGGCATTCTTTGTGTAATTATTTACCACAAAAGTTTGTTCCTTGGTCGTGGCTGTCTATGTATTGAAGTAATTATGTATCTATCTATTATACAAGGTTATTTTTTCACCAGTACAAATACTCTAGGGGGTGTATAAGTAAGTCAAAATGAACAACTTTTACTATGGGGCCGAACCAGAAAATGCGAAAAAAAAATCAGCTGTTTCATACATTTCAGACGACCATGAGTCGACAATTTCTATGTAACAGCTGATTTTTTTTTCGCGATTTCAGGTTCGGCCCCATAGTAAAAGTTGTTCATTATGACTTACTTATACACCCCCTAGAGTATTTGTACTGATGAAAAAATAACCCAGTATATATCGTCGCCTGGTACCCACAGCACAAGCCTTAACTGAGCTTACCGTGGGACTAGGTCGATTTGTGTAAGATGTCCCAAGATATTTATTTATTTATTTATAATAGTCTAATCATTTAATTCTCTCTCCAGTTCACATCGAAAACGTCAACCTACTATCAGGCCACGGCGAAGATGACATCATCGTGTCTCCATCTGGCGAGCAGGGCTTCGTCTCCATTGATGGCAAGAGGACGTATCTCAACCTCTTCGATACTTCAAGCCCTCATGGAGACGTGCAGCCGACTAGAGTCCAGAATATACATCATTCTGGTGAGATTAATTGTCAATTCTATTATCCATCATTATTACTTCAGAAGAAAAAGTTTCATTTTCATTAAACTCTCATCTTACATAACAATAGGGTAGCGTAGTTTCAAATTTTACGTTCGGCGTCGGTGAATTTGGTCTCCTTTTTTGACAAAGCTTCGTAACTTTGCCAAAAAAGGAGACTAAATTCATGAAATTATACATTTTAGAGGTCGTCTTCTAAGATGTATAATTTCATGCTGTATTATGTTAAATGCAGTCAAAGTAAAATATATAGATGCATAGAGAGACTATCATCAAATGATACTATGTTTGGATGACACGTATATGCGTATACGAATGCTTGTTACTTGAATTTGTTATGACAGTTTTTCTCAATTTACACCCCAACAACTACCTACTTTCAGGCCTACTTCAAATTTCGAAGAATTTTATCTGTCACTTCACCAAAGGCGTCATTAGAGTGATATGCAAATCCTCGCAATCTGCAGAATTCGAAGTTTGCAGGATATTGGATCTATTAGGTTTTAATATTAATGTAATAATCTTTCCAGCGCCACCTCCTTCCGTGAACTACCCGAGCCATCCCAGCTCGCACCCCCACCCAGCAGTGGGCACCGGCATCGCCGTCCCAGCGGACCCTGAGCCAGTCCCTCCACGGAGACCAGCGTACCGACCACGGCCGCGTCCACAACCCCCAGTCAGGTCAGTCTCAAGCACCCCAGTCCACGCCCAGCAGTGGGCACGGAAATCGCCGTCCCAACAGACAATAAGTCAGTTTCTCTGAGAAGACCAGAGTACTTGCTCCATAACCTACAGTCAGTGGCCTATACCACAAAACTTTACAAGCGTACAATTCTACAAAATTGTATAAATTCCCATACAAAAAGTTGACAATTTGGTAGAATTGTACGCTTGTAAAGTTTTGTGGTATAGGGGCCAGGTCTGTCTACAGCACTTTCAAGAACCAACCCAGCCTACACCCAGCAGTGGGCACTGGTATCACCGTCCTAGCAGACCCCGAACCTACACCACGGAGATCAGCATACCAATCATGGCTACCAGCGTACCGACCACGGCTGCGTCCACAACCCCCAGTCAGGTCTGTCTCAAGTACACTGAACCTAGCCCATCCCCAGCAGTGGGCACGGAAATCGCCGTCCCAACAGCCAAAGTCAGTTTCTCCGAGGAGACCAGCATTGGGCACAACCCACAGTCAGGTATGTCTCAAGCACCCTTTAGTGCACAATCCCAGTCCATGCCCAGCAGTCGGCACCGGCATCTCCGTTCCAGCAGACCCTGAGCCTCAACTACGGAGACCAACGTACCGACCACGGCCGCGTCCACAACCCCCAGTCAGGTCTGTCTCAAGCACCCCAGTCCACGTCCAGCAGTGGGCACGGAAATCGCCGCCCCAACAGACAATAAGTCAGTTTCTCCAAGGAGACCAGCGTTGGGCACAACCCACAGTCAGGTCTGTCTCAAGTACACTTTAGTGAACCCATCCCATCCCCAGCAGTGGGCACCGGCATCGCCGTCCCAGCGGACCCTGAGCCAGTTCCACCACGGAGACCAGCGTACCGACCACGGCCGCGTCCACAACCCCCAGTCAGGTCTGTCTCAAGCACCCTAGTTCACGCCCAGCAGTGGGCATGGAAATCGCCGTCCCAACAGCCAAAGTCAGTTTCTCCGAGGAGACCAGCATTGGGCACAACCCACAGTCAGGTCTGTCTCAAGTACACTTCTGTGAACCCAGCCCATGCCCAGCAGTGGGCACCGGCATCGCCGTCCCAGCGGACCCTGAGCCAGTTCCTCCACGGCCGCGTCCACAACCCCCAGTCAGGTCTGTGTCACTTCCAAGAACGACCTCAGCCCATTCTCAGTAGTGGGCACATAAATCGCCGTCCCAGCAGACAATAAGTCAGTTGCTCCTAGAAGACCAGAGTACTTCCTCCACAATACAGCACCCTTCAAAAAACCAACCCAGCCTACACCCAGCAGTGGGCACTAGTATCACCGTCCTAGCAAACCCCGATCCTACACCACGGAGATCAGCATACCAATCATGGCTGCGTCCACAATCTACATTCGGTTCTGTGTGGTCTGTCTTCACAGACTACGCTAGAAATTTTTAGATCTGCACTATTAAATAACCCCAGTAAAAACCCACGTGCTATCACCGTCCCAGTATATCCGCAAAGATCAGCATCATCATCATCAGCCTATATCAGTCCACTGCTGAACGTAGGCCTCTCCTATTGACTATACGTATAAACGCATTAGGAGGTAAATGCCCATTATCGCCACGCTTGGCAAGAGGATTAGCGATCGCAGTAATGTGTCCACTATGATGACGCTGCTGCCCATCATCCATCAAATCAAACGATGGTTAGTGACACTTCAATCCCTTAGTCGACTCTTACGACACCCGCGGGAAGAGTTGGAGTGGTGATAAATGTATTCTTGCTGCCGTCACCACTCGGCGGGTAAGATCAGCATACATTAACTTTATTTAGTTTATTTTATCCAAGTTGAAATTAAAACATTTAAGAGCTTTTGCTTATTTTGAACAAACTTAGTGCTGAATATCTACATGTGCACCTAATTCCTACCTTGTTGAAGTTACGAGACTGAGATAACAATGATCGGCAATTCTTTGTTTTCAGAATCGACACATGCATAGTCGGCGATGATTCCACGTGTGATCAGGCGCAGAATGAAAAGTGTAGAACTGAAGCGGGTAAGTTCCAAAACTGTTAACAGTTAACCAAAAACTATCCCCAAATTCGAATCTGCAATTTTATCATACTAATTGAAAAATCCAGATCAATTTTATTTTTATTAACCTAAAAAATCTTCACTGTTCTACGGTCGATATCAATTTTTTTTATACCACGTCGGTGGCAAACAAGCATACGGCCCGCCTGATGGAAAGCAGTCACCGTAGCCTATGGGCGCCTGCAACCCCAAGGGTGTCACTCATCTGTCATCAAGGTTACCTTAGTCCTTAGTAGTCGAGCACCAAATTGTGTACGATTTCGTTCGAATTTGTAGCCATTTCACGCTGTAAAACTACGAAGGTGAGGAGAAAGCATTATTTTACTATAACTAACAGCATATTGACTGTAACAGTGTATACCACTAATTGGAGTTCGAGGCCAACGAAACTACGACAGATGCGTTATTGTCAAATCTATCAGTCTCTTATGTCATTGTCAAATAAAGTTGTCAGGTTTCGACAACCTTTTTGCTATTTAATTTATTTATTTAAAATAATTCCTAATAAAAACATTACATACCTCTGTAATGTTTGTACGCCTTTTTGTTTAATAGGATTTTCTTAAAAACACGTAAATACCTAATAACTTTTCTTTTCTCTTAACTAACATTTATATGACAAAATTTTCTTGTAAAGAACTTAAAATCATAAGAGCCAACGTTTCGAAACCTATTTTAAAAAGAAGTTGAATTACCAGTAAACACAAACAACAGCGTGCCATATTTAGTATGGTTAAATTACTAAGCCCCCTGCCTTATTACGGGTTAAAATTATGGGAAAGAAATTTGGAAATGTAAAATGAAAGCATTGTTTGTATTTTATTTCTTATTTGTCTTCGTCATCACTGTATCCTCCTGAGTCCTGGGTAAAAATCGAGTACACTCCCATAAAAGCCGATAGTCCTTTATAACACCATCAGTGTTGAGTCCTGAACTTACCGTCGCTTATTTTAAGGTTTAAAATGAGTTTGTCACATTTTTACAAAACGTTAGATCTGTATGATAATTTAAATGGAGAACTATAGCACTGCCAAAGAAATTTGAAGGTCAAAGGAATTTTACGAATACGAAATGTGAACATAAAGCACGCTATAATACAATGTATTATTCTGCAATTTTCTAAACGTATGCAGAAATAGGGTTTTAATTTATGTGTACTTAAATTGCTGTACCTACCAAATGTTATTAACACCTGAGGTGATACCAGCGCAATACCAACTTTGTTACTAATAATTGCGGATAATTAAGTTTTTATTAAAATATCTTATATTTACGTAAAAATAAGTAAATGATATTGTTTCTATAAATTAAAGAATTAAAATTACCAATAAATAAGATAATATATCTAAACGTCTGTTTTTAGAAAATAACGATTTACTATTGCAAGAACATTTCATTGTTGTGGTAATATTTTCGTAGATTCTTTGGCCTCGAACTCCAATTAGTGGTTTAAATGAAGTATGACTGTAATCAGATTGGTTCATTGTAACTTTTAGTTAGTACACACATACCATATTATCAGCCTATTTCAGTCCACTGTGACGTAGGCCTCTCCTATTAACTATGCGTATAGACGCATCAGTAAAAATCCACAGGCCGCGGCCTTGTTTGTAAATCCATGGGGGGTAGTTGCCATAATCACCACGCTTGGCATGCGGGTTGGCGATCGCAGTGTCTCCACCGCACTTTAGGGATGCTGCTGCCAATCCCCCGGTGGTCTTGGTCGTAGTTTTCAGACATACCCGGGTCGTTGTAGTAACAACAATCCATTATTCCCCAGGTATATCCAGCTGCCAGTGCCGGCCCGGCTACGCTAGACGTACGTCGCGCGACCCGTGCCGCCGCGTCGTATCTTTGGTTCTGAACCTGAGGGTCGACAGACTCTATGATAAGCCGGTATGTTTTACACTTTAGATCCATCGTGACCCTAGATAAGACAAGCCAGTGTGATGGATTCGTCATGTCTCTTGTCCCTTTTCTAGCTGTATGAGCCACAAATGTCATATATACCATAAATAAATAAATAATAAATATTTTTTGGACATCTTTACACAAATCGACCTAGTCCCACGGTAAGCTCAATTAAGGCTTGTGATGTGGATACCAGGCGACGATATATACAGACAGATATATATAGATACTTAAATACATAGACAGCCATGACCAAGGAACAAATATTTGTGATAAATAAATACACAAATAATGCCCTCGCCGGGATTCGAACCCGGAACCTCCAGCTTCGTAGGCAGGGTCACTAACCAACTAGGCTACGGAGGCCATAGATCAAGCAAACGTATCTATAGCGTGTCAAATGAACTCAGTGAAATCCACTGAGTTGTCCGTCTTTAATCGCAGCTTGCAGCTTTCGGGCATCAAATTTTGTAAGTTGAAGTGAACAAAAACATTAATAATGCCTCCTTAAGTAATATTAATTGCAACAACATAAAAAAATATGAATACTCAAGCGGTTGAGACATATTTAAAATCAGAGGCAAGTAACAACTTCAGTACAAAATCTGACACGCTCGGCTGCCATACAAATGAATGAACTTGTTTCTTCTATCCAAATCTAATTCTGTGGTCTGAGCATAGTCCTTTTAGTGCTGAGTCTGGGAGTGGACTAACTCTATGACAAGCCCGTATGTTTTACACTTTAGATCCATTGTGACCCAAGTCTTGAAGTGTCTTGCTGCAGTGAATACGTCTCTACTGCTAAACTTGGGGGTGGATAGTAAAAGAAGCCAGTGTGATGGATTCGTTATGTCTCTTGTCCCTTTCCTAGCTGTCTGAGCCTAGTCCCTTTAATGCTGAGTCTGAGAGTGGACCGACTCTATGACAAGCTGGTATGTGTTCAACTTTATTTATCATGCTGTTATTCTAATATTTAGCTGTCCTGGTCCTGGCAACGTCTTCCCTGTATTCAACTAGACGATGGACTTACTGCTACGAACAAATAAAACATGGAAGCCGCACGCCATATTAAATTGCCTTTGAAAAACGGTCCTGAAGTTTAGTTGACAAGTGTCACCCCGTCTTCAATGCATCACGGCAATGAATTTCAATGTCAACCTATAAAACTTAAACCGCCATTAAAAAATAGTTGTGATTGGTCCATGAAAGTTGTGATTGGCTATATTCTATAAACATTTGTCAAAGATGTTGCGCCGAAATATGCGCCGTGTTAAGAAAAGTGCTATGTCCTGCCCATCTTGGCACAATTGAACAACTGTTTTTGGGAGCATTTTATAGCTGGCGTTAGACGTCCATGTTATATATGGTCGCAGACTTACTGTATGACATGTCAGTATATGTTGAATCTCAGATCCAACGTGACCCAAGTCCTGAAGTATCTCGCTGCCCAAAGCATACCGTTCTGCTGTGTGGACCGACTGTATGACATATTTTAGATCTTAGATAGAACATGACCCTATTAACCCTAGTCTTTTCTCTAGTTTTCGCTAGAATTTAAAAATAAGTTCTCATTGAGAATGTTTCCATGAGAACTTGAAAAAAGTTATATCGTATTTCACAATTGAGTAAATGAGATATAAAATACACATTAGATCGATTAGATTAGAAGGCTTGTATATTCAGCGGTATTGGCATGATTAGATCGCTTGTAAAATTTTAATAGCCGAGAACATTCTCTATAGAAATTTCGCAACTTATGAAAATTCTCCTATGTACATTGCTAGTCAGCCTCCGTAGCCTAGTTGGTAGTGACCCTGCCTACGAAGCTGGAGGTTCCGGGTTCGAGTCCCGGCGAGGGCATTATTTGTGTCTTTATTTATCACAACACGCTTTCGCCATTGACCACGGTCTTCGGCTAGGGTTTCCCAGGCCTGTTGGTCGATTTCAAATGCAGACATGTCTCGCTTAACACAGTCTTTGAAGCGCAGCATCGGTCTTCCAACTTCCTTTTAGCATACGCGACTGCACCTAGCAAGACACGTTGAGGTATTCTGCAGGGCTCCATTCGGTGCACATGCCCCAGCCACCGCAATCGTCTCTGTTTGAGAAGAGCGGTAAGACTGGGCAGCTGCGCTTTCTCAAGGACCTGTGGCAGGTCGTGCCGTTCGCGAATTGGCCTCCACAGTCACCAAACCCGTTGTCGAAACAGCAATGTGTAAATCGTCTGCAATAGACGCAAAGGCCTGTGATGATGATGATATTTATCACAAATACCTACTTGTTCTTTGGTCATGGCTGTCTATGTATTTAAGTATTTATATGTATCTATGTATTATACAGGATGTTCGTTTCGATATGCTATAAATAAGACAGGTTTTTTGGGACATTAATAGAAGTTGTCTGGTATGCAGGCTTTTGGAAAATTCGATAAAAAAGATTTTTTTTATAAATATTAGATGTCATATACCAAAGAAAAACGACCAAGATCACCTATGTCCGAGGTGATCTTGGTCGTTTTTCTTTGGTATATGACATCTAATATTTATAATTTATATAGTATTAAGTAGTGTGACTACTGGAGAAAAATTAAAAGTACAAATCAAAATATTTAGTTAATAAATAATTTGATTTGTAGTTCGCAATATGTTCAATAGATGGCAGCACCAGTTCTCTCTAGCTATTCTAGAAAACTGTAAAGTATTCTAAATAGGAGGTGGCAGGCATGTATTGCTTACCCTCAGAGAATGGTCAAAGGCGCCTAGCCTTGTAGGGGATTGCATATACCCGAGAAATTTGACCGGTGGTTGCTAAGACCGAGTGGCCGAGGGGTACAGGCATCAGCCGCGAAAGCTGAGTACGTGGGTTCGATCCCCACCTCGGACATAGGTGATCTTGGTCGTTTTTCTTTGGTATATGACATCTAATATTTATAATTTATATAGTATTAAGTAGTGTGACTACTGGAGAAAAATTAAAAGTACAAATCAAAATATTTAGTTAATAAATAATTTGATTTGTAGTTCGCAATATGTTCAAGATATTTTTTGTTTTCATACATAATAAATGAAATGGTAAGTGTGAGAGAACCTTAAGAATAAAATAAAAGTTAATCTCAGGTAACTGACGGCACACGTCAAAATATGTAACATTAGAATGTAATAAAGGTTGCAATACACATGTTCAGTGATTAAACTTATTTTTTTAATAACTCAATAACAGTAAGAGTTAAAACACTAGTTTCTTAGAGAAATTAGTTATATTTGACCTAAATAAGCTTACGTTAAAGTTATAGCATATGAAGAAAAACACGCTGTATATATCGTCGCCTCACATTACAAGCCTTAATTGAGCTAACCGTGGGACTAGATAGATTTGTGTAAGATGTCCCAAGATATTGATTTATTTATACACGGTGGAATTTAATCGGTGAACAGGAACCCATTTTTCTAATTCAGTAATCGATGGCGGTCACGTTTATGTATAGTACTTAAGTGGAACCAAGTTTTTTTTAGCATAAATTTTTTTCATGTTGAAATTAAAATTTATTGTCACCCTACTAATGGTTTAGTCTGAAAAGTTTAATACCTCTTTTCAAACTATCAGCCATAGAAACTTAAAACATAAATGAGCAATAACCACTCACATGCTTTAATTTTTGCGATAGACTCTATTCCTATGTAAAATAAGAGCGATGCATGGCTGATAGTTTGAAAAAAGGTATTAAACTTTTCAGACTAAACCATTAGTAGGGTGACAATAAATTTTAATTAAAGTATAATTTCAACATAAAAATTTGTTATGCTAAAAAAAAAACTTGGTTCCACTTAAGTACTACATAAACGTGACCGCCATCGATTACTGAATTAGAAAAATGGGTTCCTGTTCACCGATTAAATTCCACCGTGTATAATTATACTGTAATTTTCAGATAACGTGGGACAACAAATTGGCTGACAAGGACTCTGAACCTTATCAACAACTAAGCTATGAAGCGCTAAGAGCAGTAAGTGATTCATTCTTCCATAAAACGTATATAAAACGCGACAGTAATATAAAAAAAAGACATCAACGAGCCGCCACCTCAGAATCTGAACTTCGTTTTGGCGTATTTATTTCATTCATACTATTCTTTATTCAAGTAAGCGTATTACTTAATAAGCATTTTCGAATCGTCTGACATTATCAAGAGAGAGAAAAAATCTTCTACTGGTTCTAACCCGGCACCGTTCCTGAGAAGAACCAGTAAGAAACTCAGGTAGACTTATTTTTTAAAACAGTATAATAATACATCTTATTAAAATAACATGTAGTAAATAATTTATTACTTAAAAAAAAATAATTTATAGACATTTTTATAAAAAATCTAACTTAAAAAGAGAGATAAATAAAAGATAATAATAATAAACAAGAATAATTCTCATTATTTAGATTTGTTTAATTATTTTTATTAACTCGTAGAAAAAGTATTGTCCAAAGACACTGGATGCTTAGCCAAGTTGCCAATCGCTAGCGCTTGGTAGCGTATCGTAGTTTACCCTCTCTGTCACTTTTGCATATTATTGCGACAGACAGCTGTCTTTCGCTTACGATTGACGTTTAAGCGCTAGCGATTGGCAACTTGGCTAAGCACCCTAATATGTTCTATGAAAAATGGTACCAGATCCATATAATTTGACCGAATGTTTCTTCACAGATCGACTCGGCGTTCTCAATGACGCCGTTCTCGGACGAGTTTGTCGGCGGCGCCGTAACCGCCGTCCACCGCGACCTAGGGCCCGGCGTCTATGTCAACTATACAATACTGGTAACATTGCCTTTTTGTTGCCATCTACGAACTAATAAAACATGGAAGCCGCCATACTAAATTACCTTTTTCTGCTCGCCAACTGTAATTTTTCAATTAAGATTACGTACACAAAAATATAATCATATGTACCTATACATTTACATCGAATTCGCAACTCAACTTTAACAAATTTGACAAATCGAGTGCCAGCAAAAAAAAACGTCAACGAGCGGCCACCTCAGTATCTCCTCAAGATGAAAAGGAACAAACAATATTTTCTGCCCTCCGACCGGCAAACAGCAAATCGTTTCCTAAAATGCGTTTATCATAGCGTAACGGGCTAAAACGGTTTTAGGAAAAAATATAATTTTCTCTTAAAATAGACTCAATCCAGAAAACTTAAAACTTCTCGCTATGGAACGGAACATCAATTTATCATAAACCCGGAATTCGTTACGAGATTTTGTAACTAAAATGATCTTTCAGATGGCAGAGTCAGGAGAAATGCTGCGGCCAGCAGTCGGCGCAGAAATCCACAAGCAAGTGCTGGGAGTTCTTCGGAGGCGGTCAAACAATGTGGGGGCTTCGGCACTATGGGTGGACGGTCTTGCTGGGGCTGTGGCTCCCTTGAAAGGTAACCTGCCACTTTAAAGTTCCCCCATCTTTTGTCACAGCTAATAGACCCTATATATATTAGCTGCAACTTCGTCAAGTGTTTTAAAGTTCTGGCTTGAAAGTTTTCTGGTTTTATCCAAAAACAAACGCTTCAAATTGGAACTTGACGACGGTACCAATTATTTCCAATACAATTTAGCTGGAATCAGAGATGAGGTCTTGTGATCAAGGTAATTTTATAGGTATCAGTTTACCAGTGCCAGCAATGGGGGTAGAGATTCATAAGCAAGTGCTAAGAGTTCTAAAGGCTCTTCATCAATGTGAGGCCTTCCACATTGTGGGTTTATGGACTGGCTATGGCACTCCATAAACCCACAATGTGGAACTTGACTACGGTACCAATTATTTCCAATACAATTTAGCTGGAATCAGAGAAATTCAACATTGAACCTGCTGTGGGAGAGTCAGAGATAAGATCCTAGCATACAAGGGAACAGGTACCAGTCTGATGCAGCTGTAGGGGTAGAAATCCACAAGCAAGTGCTGGGAGTTCTTCGGAGACGGTCAAACAATGTGGGGGCTTCGGCACTGTGGGTGGACGGTCTTGCCGGGGCTGTGGCTCCCTTGAAAGGTAACCTGCACAGATGTCATATATACCATAGATCAAGCAAACGTATCTACTTAGCGTGTCAAATGAACTCAGTGAAATCCACTGAGTTGTCCGTCTTTAATCGCAGCTTGCTTTCGGGCGTCAAATTTTGTAAGTTGATGTGAACAAAAACATTAATAATGCATTAAGTAATATTAATTGCAACAACACAAAAATATGAATACTCCAGGGCCTGAGTCATATTCAAAATCATAGGCAAGTAACAACTTTAGTACAAAATCTGACACACTCGGCCGCCATACAAATAAATGAACTTGTTTCTTCTATCCAAATCGAATTCTGTGGTTACATCAATGGACCCTATTAGCTGCGACTTCGTCAAGTGTTTTAAAGCCAAAATGTCTGTAGCTATAGTTCTGGCTTGAGGGTTTCTGTTTTTAGCCAATGGATCAATTTAAACCAACACATAAATTTGTAACTACGGTACCAATTATTTACAATACAATTTAGCTGGAATCAGAGGTGAGGTCTTGCGATCAAGGTAATTTTATAGGTATCAGTTTTCCAGTACGGCTAGCAGTGGGGGTAGAGATTCATAAGCAGTTCCCCATCTTTTGTAACATGTAATGGACCCTATTAGCTGCAACTTCGTCAAGTGTTTTAAAGCTATAGTTCTTTCTTTAAAAAATTCTGATTTTAGCCAATGGGTAAATTTAAACCAATACTTAAAATTGGAACTTGACGGCGGTACCAATTATTTCCAAAACAATTTAGCTGGAATCAGAGATGAGGTCTTGTGATCATGGTAATTTTATAGGTATCCGTTTACCAGTGCGACCAGCAGTCGGGGTAGAGATTCATAAGCAAGTGCTAAGAGTTCTAATGGCTCTTCATCAATGTGTGGCTTTCCACATTGTGGGTTTATGGACTGGCTGTGGCACTTAAAGGTAACTTGGGACCTGGTTCTGGTGAATTCTGGCCACGGCACTAATTGACATTCAACATTGAACTGGGAGAGTCAGAGATAAGATCTTAGCACACAAATAACCAGTCTGCTACAGCTGTAAGGGTAGTCATCCACAAGCAAGTGTTAGGAGTTCTGCGGAGACGGTTCAACAATGTCGGGGCTTCTGATCTGTGGGTTGACGGACTGGCTGGGGCTGTGGCTCCCTTGAAAGGTAACCTGGGACTTTACAGTTCTCCCATCTTTTGTAGCATCGAATGCACCCTAAATATAACCTTCATCTAGTGTCTTAAAGCCAAAAATGATCATTTTCTGCAGTAGCTATAGTTCTGGCATGAAGGTTTTCTATTGGAGTTTTTCTAGACAATGGATCAATTTATCCAACACTTTTGATCCATCTTTAAATTGGAACCTAACTTGGCACCAATCAGGTTGTTCATAAATACCTGAAGCCTTTATTGTCATGGCGATAGAGTGCATTTTCAAATGTTTTTGACCACCATGACCGCCTCGTACAGTTATCAAAAGACAATATTTTTTATTTCTTTCAGATTTGGACGAATGTGCGTCTCCTGAATACAACGACTGTCACAAATTGGCGCAGTGCATCAACACTTGGGGAGGATTCCGGTAAAAAAATACATTATTATAGAAGACGTTAATATCTTTACCAGCCTACCAATTTTTATAAAAATCAAAGATGTGATCAATTGTACAAACTTTTAGAGAAATGCACAATAACAGTATTCTTCAAGTACAAAACAACAAATAAATGCTACTAAATATGTATAGTAAAGTTATCCCGGGCTGTTATCATTGCAAAACTAAAGTGCAAAAATTATTAGCAAAATTGACTTCGCGAATAGAATAGGGTGCTATAGTAGATTGTGTCACAAGGGATCAAAATGGTATATTTCCGGCGTGGGCGTATATTGAATCTTTGAATAAATATGTTAACATTTAAATATAATACTCTAACAAGGAATAAATTCCACAGATGCTCGTGTCCAGACACGACCCTGGATGCGCAGGAGTCGGGCCCGTTGTCTGGAAGAGATTGCCGCGCGTGTGCGAGCAGCCACTGCAACAAGAGGGGGACTTGTCACTACACCAACCGACGGCCGGCTTGCAGGTACTACATTTTATACAATATAATATTTTTTGACATACGCTTTTATCGCTGATTGTAGGTACTTTTAGTTATGTCAAAGTTTGTGTGTTTTGTTATGTATAGGCAGGTAATGACTAATGACACTGATAGCAATGATCCAATAATAAGACTATTACTACATAGTGAAATTTTAATGATTGTCCTCCGTTTAACGGCATGTTCAGAATCGTGTTCCTAATAGAAAAACGGAGGAAGATTTTTTTCCTCCAAATATATTAGTTTTTTATGAAGCGTCGATTAATTTGAAAGACCTGTACGGTCAGCACATGATTGATGCGACAATATGTCGCCGCGAGATAGAGTAGGTACCCGTCTCTCTTTTATTAATATAATTAGTAAAAAACGGGAAAACTATCCCGCACCAATCATGTGCTAAGCGTACTGCTCTGTCGAAAAAATAAATAAAAGGTCATTGGGCATTTTGTTCGGACATATGACCCACTGCGTACACAAACGAAATAGGGCTAGGAATGTAGGTGAATGTAAGTGCTACTGAGTCGTATGAGTCGCATTCTTGCAAGGCGAAACCAGAACAGTAGGTCACAACCGTTGACGCAATTATACAATGCTGAAAGTAAAAACATTAAAAACACTATTTCGGATACAAAAAGTCCAATAACTTTTTTTTCCCGGTTGATACATACGGAAAATTTTCATTTTTAGAAAAGTGAGGTTTAATTCTTTATTTTAAAGCTAGTTTATTCTCTATATGCGAAAAATCATAAAGCGGGTCAAAAACGCCCAATGACTTTTATCACGTGTAGTTAATTGGAAAACTATATTGACATGCCTTTAAACGGAGAACAAATAACAAAATTTCACTTTGTACCTACATGTATATCTAATACAAGTATGTACTTTTATATATTTTTTTACAAAATAAAGTTTTTGACTTTGTTTCTCTTAAGTCAAAGATTTATAACGTAATCAATATATAGAGGCATTAATAAGAACAATCATCAAGAGAAGTATCTGAAGATTCTGAAGCGGCAAAAGTTAATGAAAGCAATATTATCTTTATATATCGTCGCTCGGTACCCACATCACAAGCCTTGATTGAGTTTACCGTGGGACTAGGTCGATGTGTAAGATGTCCCTTGATATGTATTTGTTTGATGCCGTGTAGTGACAGCATTAAGAATACATTTGTCACCACCCCAACTCCTCCTGCGGGTGTCGTAAGAGTCGACTAAGGGATTGAAGTGTCACTGACCATTTTACAAGATTGATGATGGGCAGCAGTCTTCGTAGTGGACACATTACTGCGATCGCCAATCCGCTTGCCCAGCGTGGCGATTATGGACATTTACCTCCTAATGCGTCTATACGCATAGTTAATAGGAGAGGCCTATGTCCAGCAGTGGACTAACAGGCTGATGATGATGATGATGATTTGGTTCTTGGTCGTAGCGGTCTATGTATTTTAGTATCTATCGCTTGGTGCGTACCGACATCACTTTATTTGAATTTACCGTAAAACTAGGTCGATTTGTGTAAGATGTCCCTTGATATGCTACGAACAAATAAAACGCGAAATAGTTGTGATTGGTCCATCAAAGTTTTGATTGGCGATATTCAATAAAAATTTGTCAAAGATGTTGCGCCGAAATATGCGCGGTGTCACGAAACGCGCTATGTCCTGCCCATCTTGGCACAATTGAACAATTGGTTTTGGGGGCATTTTTGAAGTTGCGTTAGACGTCCATGTTATATATGGGACCTATTTTTCGAAAGCTTGTAACTTGTAATACAAGCGGAAGTCCTTATCTATTTAATAATGTTAAAAAGAGACTTTCACTTGTAATACAAGTTTCAAGCTTTCGAGAAATGGGCCCCTGGTCGCAGCTTGATATGTATTTGTTTGGTCAGCTGTTCGTCGGGCTACTACGGGTCGACGTGCGAGGTGGATGGAGAAGTGGTAGGCGTAGCTGTGGGGGCCTCGCTGGCCGCCGCGCTCGTCATCGCCGCCACCCTCGCCGCTCTGCTCAGCTGGAGGTGAGACACTCGAGACAAGCAATGCTAGGTTAAAAAAAATATTAAGAACGTAGGTACCGTAAAACTACCCAACTATAGTCCAAAAGCTCCCAACTATGGTCCAAAACTAAGTAAAATATCTTAGATTTAGTATAATTACTATATTATTGACGCAGTTGTTACACAAAGTCTCCTCATTAATGATTAAAAAACTTAGATAAAACTAAAATAAAATATTTCCATTGATGCTTAATAAATAATAATTACGAGTTCAACTTGTGGACCATAGTTGTAGTACAGGGACCTATTTCTCAAAAGCTTGTAACTTGTAATACAAGCGGAAGTCCTTATCTAACTTATGGTGTCAAAAAGAAACTTCCACTTGTATTACAAGTTACAAGCTTTCGAGAAATGGGCCCCTGGACTATAGTTGTATGGTTTTACGGTATATTACATTATTAAATTTTATTTAGACACAAACTAACTACAATTATAAAATAGCAACTGAAAAAATAAATAAATAACAAAATATAACTATATAACAAAACTAAATAAAATTTAGTAACTAAAAACTTATAAAATAGGGATTTACCTCCCTAAAATGGAGAATACACTTAAATAAAAATAAAAAAGACTTAAATAATAAATTAAAAATCTAAATATGGCCCCCTAGGCATTGTGCCAAAGATGCTAGCAGCATTCCCTCGCTGTATAAGGTACACCCGGCTAAGAGCGGATCTAATGTAAGATCAGATGACCGCAATAACTATAGTATTTTTTCCTCACTGGCTATATTATGCAGGACGCCATTTCACCCCGCCCCTCTCGCTCAGCAACCGCTCAGCCGTATCAGTCGTGAGCTACGAACGTTTAAAAAAAAATGATTTTTTCGAGAATATTTGGAGATCCGATCTTTAACAGGAAGCTATGCACCTTCTTTTCCTTACTTTAGAGTTGAAATTAGATACTAGTCCGATCTTAAGCCAAGAAAGTTTTTCAGGTCGGTGTCTTGAAAAAAAAATTAGTGCAAGTTTGAGTGTCGATTACTCCTTAAGCTATTCGGCTGAGCGGCATCAAGTAAATTTATATTGAAAGCTTGATTTATTTGTTATCACGTACATTACACAATTGCAGGTAAAAGTTAGTGAGAATACATTTATATTTTTTTTGTGACATCCTTCCAACTCACCGAAAAATAGTCCGATCTTACCCGGGTGTACCTTAGCTATGCTAATACGCTGCGATAGGAAGCTGCCAGCTCTCTGGTCACCGGTAGCTTCGACCAGACGCTTGGATAGATCCCTAACTAAAAGTCGAGCGCCCGGACTCCGCGGCCCGAGGGTCTCGACACAAAAAGCCAGAAAATGGTACTCGGTGCCGAGACCTTGATTCAGAACTTTTTTACTTTAAGCGTCCTGTACCGCTCGGCCACACGGTCTTAGCGACCACCGGTCAGTTTTCTCGGGTATATGCGATCCCTTACTAGGCTAGGCGCCTTTAACCATACTCTAAGGTCGATCGATACATGCATGTACCTCCTATCCAAATACAGTTCCGAGGTTCCGGGTTGAAATCCCGATGAAGGCAGTATTTATAAGCCTCCGTAGCCTAGTCGGTAGTGACCCTGCCTAGCTGGAGGTTCCGGCGAGGGCATTATTTGTGTATTTATTTATCACAAATATTTGTTCCTTGGTCATGGCTGTCTATGTATTTAAGTATCTGTATGTATCTATCTATTATATATATCGTCGCCTGGTACCCCACATCACAAGCCTTAATTGAGCTTACCGTGGGACTAGTTCGATTTGTGTAAAGATGTCCAAAAATATTTATTTATTTTATCAGTCCACCTTGTGTGCTGCCACGCTGCGCCTTTCGGTACGTGGCTGCCACTTAAAGGTGCATTCAGACCAAAAGAGCATTCGCTGTTCTATCCCCCGCTCTACGTAATCAACCAATCACGTTTGTGTAACGATCGAATTTCGTAGAGTGGGAGGTTAGAATAGCGAATGTTCGCTTGGTCTGAATGCACCTAAAGAACCTTTCCGCGCCAATGGTCATCGGTTCTACGAGTATTTTCTGTTGCAGATGGCCTCATTTCTAATACGATCTCGCAGAAAGATTCCTAATATAGCCCTCTCCATTTCTCTTTGGGTAACTTTGAGCCTTAAGGCCGTTGTAAGCGACCATGCACAAATATTCCACGTGTTATGCCGATTGTAATATTATTATATTCAGTGGGCTTAAATAAATATCGTTATTGCAGCCGTAAATGGTCCCGCGAGCAGAAGGCGGCCGGCATGGGGTCTCCTGTGTTCAGCTACATGCAGGGAGTGAACACCATCAAAGCTCCACCAGTGGGCGGCCCACCTTACCAGGTATCCTTTCGCTTTTCGCTAATACTTCTATGTGAATTAGATACCATAGTTTTGAATGTCTATCTATCGACTCTAGTTAAATCGTATTAATTTTGAGTAAAATTATATAAGTAGGTATGGAATCTTTAACATTGACATTCGCGATAATATGGACATGATTCCGAAGTTGATGAAATTAATAATTAAACAAATAATTTCTTAAAGTTTGATTTCAAAACTTTAAGGTGACTATTTATCAATGTGTGCATAGTTACCGGTGTCAAACATGTAAGTTTTATGAAATTGATTAATTATTCAATCAACTTTGGAGTCATGTCCATATTATTGCGAATAATGATGCACATTTGTCCGATCTCTGATTATAACTGTAATGTGTTGTGAATCTTATATAAATTGATTGTGTTCATGTTATAATCGGGTCAAAATTATTTTCGTTGTCTTGTATTGTGTTCCTAAAAAACGTGAGTCTTTGTGATTTTTGTATGAGATGATATTTTGTTTCCAATATTTGATATATGGATTAAAATCTAGCGTGAAAAAGAAATACAAGTGCATCGGATTATTTATATACTGAGTCGAGACAGCATCTAGAAGCGTGACAGAGTGGTATGAAACAAGACAACGAAAAGTTTTTTGACCCAATCTTAAATTTTATTGATTTTAAATTTTGCATGACATCTACCTGAAAAAATGTGTAGTATAAAACGTAGTGATTATATTCTTTTTGGTGTAGTACTTTATAATTATTGCCGAATAATGTACCGTTTTAGAATTATATTAAGTAGCGTGAGACTCACACATATCAAAATATTATCGAACCGGGTTACTCACGTATTTAACCCTTAAATGCATAGTGATGTATATATGCATCATCTATTCTGGAATTCTGGACTCTATTGACAACACGTCAGAATTCTAATTTGAATAAATCTTTGTCAAGGTCATGCATTTAAGGTTTAAGTCGATGATTGCTCAACATGTTTCGACCCATTAAGAGAGTCATCGTCCGAAGCACCCTCGGTTAAAGCCCGCCGCGTACTTGTACTTGCCAGACTGTACGCGTCGGGTTTTGACCGAGGGTGCTTCGGACGAGGACCCTCTTAATGGGTCGAAACATGTTGAGTAATCGATTTAAATATGTGAGTAACCCGGTTCGATAATATTTTAAAATGATGTACCACATTTTATGCAGATTTTTTTTTATTACTATAAAAATCAAGTTTTTCTGAGATGTAGTAACTATTTCGTGCTTAATTTTCGTAACAAAACTGACAGTGGCTTAATTTTTTCTTAATAAATCTAGCTAATTGAGGCACCCATAAAATGAAATTACCGAAAAGACCTACAAATATTTGTTGCACAGGTGACCTTAGAGGAGCGCATGCGCTGGGCGCAGATAGCAGAAGCGATGGCGCAGTCCAACCACTACGCGGTAAGATCCTGTTTTAATAGCAAATCATCATTTTCAGCTGACTTTTGGACGCAGCAGAGTGATTTTCTATTCACCGTTCAAATTTTACGTGGTTAAGGTAAGATAAGATAATTTATTTGATAAATTATCTAGTATAAGAGGAGTAGGAGGTGCAGGCATGTAGCCCTTAGAGAATGGTCAAAGGCGCCTAGCCTTGTAAGGGATTGCGTATACCCGAGAAATTTGACCGGTGGTTGCTAAGACCGAGTGGCCGAGGGGTACAGGCATCAGCCGCGAAAGCTGAGTAGGTACGTGGGTTCGATCCCCACCTCGGACGTTGGGTGATCTTGGTCGTTTTTCTTTGGTATATGACATCTAATATTTATAATAATATATCGTATTTAAATCTGAGAGAAAATAAAATTGGAGTTGGTTCGACATCCGGGTGAAACAAGTATTTTTTTGAAAAACTTTGAATTCAGTTTTATTTGCCTTTAAAAATAACATAAAGTCTTCTTTCAGCAAAATATCCTCTCTAGAACATTTAAGGTTATTTTCCTTCATGTCCCATAATCTTGGGACACCCGGACCTTTATGCGCGTGCATAAAGTTGTCCACATTGAATTCTTGTTTAATAATGAATTACCAAACAATGAAAAAGAATTCTCGATTTGTAGCCTAAGAAAAAATAAAAATAAATTCCTGTTTCGTTGTTAATTACGAAAAAGATTACGAATGCAGAAAATAAATTCCGCTTTGGTAATCAATTACGAAACGGTGAAAAATAATTCTTCTCACGTAGGTAACTACAAAACCATAATTACGAAAACGGACCAAAGGGAACAGTAAGGCTTATGATGGTTCCGTGTTTAATCGTTTGTCGTCGTTGCCGTCGTTCTAACAAGTATGTAAGTGCTAAAGTGATGCGTAGCGCGATAAATAGATAAAACGGGACCATCATAAGCCACCTGATTTGTGTGCTTGCAGTCGGAGGCGAACCAGACGATGGCGACGCGACCGTCGTCCGCCATGTTCGGCGGGTACCCCACGTTGCCGCCTGTACCCATGCCCAGGTATACAATATACTTACTGCTACACTTATTTATTTATTTATTCCAATAAGTTTCACAGCATTACAGTAAAAACCAAGTCACTGCGAACTAAAAATTTACAAAATAACTTAAAACTAGCTTGATTTAGGCGACGTAACGACGTGGCTCCGTTGCGTTTTCTGATCTGGCGTAGGATTCATCACTTCATCAACTATTTTACTGATACTATAATTAAATTTTCTCAAACATGCAATGAAATGTTGTCATTATGTTCGTCATAATAGGCTTTAAAGTATGACGTTCCAGCCGGATGACCTCGAGATAATACCTAGTATGTAAAGGATTTTCATACGAATTTAACAGCCTAGGCCGGTAAGTAATATTTTTTTCATCACATTCGAGTCATAAAAGCCCTCCGCCTGACGGCGTCGGGCTTCTAACACTCCCGTTAGTAATTACGTACTTACCTCCCTTGATGCACAATGTACTATTAAAACATGGCGTCGGATTCATGAACAGGCTAAACAGCTAAATTCTGTTTTTTTGATTGTCGTATTTTTTATTTCATTGCATATGTTTGAGAAAAGCACTATACTTGCCCCTCCAAACCTACTCAGGCGATAAGCCCATCTTTCCCGGCGTCTGCAGTAATGTACTATTAGGGTATCCTGCCTTTTTTACAGAATATAATAAGGATGATGACCGGTACTTAAAATAAATGATTTAACAGTCATTATGTTCGATATAATACACGAAGAAATTATTAGGATTACCTACTAACATGTAGATTGCAGTAATTTTTGTACAGAACTTATATTTAATAAATTGAAAAGAACTTAAAAGAATAGGTAATTCGGCAGTAGTCGAACGTGACGTCACTTTTGAGTAGGTATTTCATGTAAAATCCCATAGTGGTGATCGTTTTGACAGTTCGAAAAAAGATGCCGATTTGACTTGCCAGTCATCATGCCTATTTTGTCTAATATTACTTGCCGACCAATATGATATCTAGGTAAAATGCACCTTGCATACAGTTTCTAACCAAACAACTGCAAAGCTATAATAAAATAGATGTACCTACTTTAGTACTTAGTAAAATAGACGAGGTGCGGTCAACCATTGGAATCCTAGACCACTCTAGAATCATGTTAAATTAAAATTTAGCTTGAACTTTCTTACAATCTGAATGATAATGATACTTTGACATGGTTCAACTCCTCCTGCGGGTGTCGTAAGAGTCGACTAAGGGATTGAAGTGTCACTGACCATATTTGATTAAAGATTGATGATGGGCAGCAGCGTCATCACAGTGGACACATTACTGCGATCGCCAATCCGCTTGCCCAGCGTGGCGATTATGGACATTTACCTCCTAATGCTTCTATACGCAGAGTTAATTGGAGAGGCCTACGTCGAGCAGTGGACTATCACAGGCTGATGATGTGATGTGATGTGGCATGGTTCATGAGTGACCTAAGATTCCAAATAATTACGAGAATATTCGTCTGTGTTATGGCTCTTACGTTTTGTTGTGTTATTGCAGACTGGGACTGCACCACTCGGGCACACTCAACACGGTTGCATCGCGCGTCAACACTGGCTCGCACCACAACCTGTACGGTGAGTACTTCACAGCTTCCTGGCTTCAATCAGCACCTCAGGAACTATAGGGAACATACCCATCCCAACTAACATTTTAGCGATAAAACTAGTTCTACAAAAGCTGTATATTCTTTCGATTAAACACTGATAGCGATAGTGTGGCCTAAAATTTAGCGATATAGCACGCTATAACTCTCTTATAGGCGCAAATAGGCACCACCGTTAGAGCTCGAAGTTCTATAGTGGTTCATTTTATGCGCAATAGTGATAAACTAGTGATACAATAGTGCTACAATAGGGATAATTGTTGCCGGGAGTGATAATAAAGGGCTAGAGTAGCAGTATTTTCGCTTGTAGTTCTAATAACCGCGTAAAATGTCATCTTGTATCACTTAAAGTGTTACAAGAACACTGCTATAGTGAAAATAATCGCTGTGCGTCGCAATATAGAATCTTTTATAGCTTATATTCGTTTGTGTAGTTTTCAATGTCAAAATATTTAATACGATTTCATTCGGTTTGTGTTGTGTGCAATGAAGATTGTTTGTAATGGCGACTTAATGGATTGTGAAATCATTACCAGTTGAGTACACAAAGTTTCACGACGCGTATTAGTGAATTCAACCAAAATTCTAATGCGGTTGTTACTTTTCTGTCATTATATGTGGTATTTTACATCTCAATTTTCAAGCGCCTCGTAAATTTACAAGTTATAACAAATTTGGTATGCTAAAAGTACTGTAGCCTAGGTTATGTTTGGTAAGTAAGTTAATTATAATCTTTAGTTTTGTGAATGGTTATGCTACACATACTAGATATTGTAATATTAGAACAATTACCTTAACCATTGCTGCTTTATTACAATATTTTAAGCATTTTTTTTGTATATTTTTGTAAACAAAAATGGCGTTTCACGTTCTAAAGACATGATTAACTCTAAAGGTGATAATTTTATCTCCAGTAGAACGGACAGCTTTAAATGTATTCCCGATAACCATTTAAGGTTATAGAGTGAGGTATCTTATACCTCAAAGCGTTAAAAATAACTTTAAGTGATAATAATGTTCACGTAAACACTCTTGTAGAGCTACGGTCATACCGCTGTTATAGCACTTCAAGCTCTAAAAAGCTAAGTGATTTAACAGGGAAAATTATGTCTGTTGTATCACTAAATTACTAAGTGCTATAAGAACTCATGTTACCACTCTTAAATGGCTTAAGGTTATTTTTATAGCTTTTATAACACCGTACGCGACATTAAGCACTAAAAGGTAAACATAACACGATTATAGAGCTACAGCGCGAGTAAGTTATAATGGGCACCCCAAAAGAACCTCCAGTGTTAAAATATCCTTAAAGTGGTAACCATAGCATATAAAAAGGCAGTTAATACCACCTTATTACAGCTTTTAGCTACAATATGCAATCTTATGTCTATTATATCACCTTACTAGCACCAGTGTATTAAGAAGAGGACTGTTTATTTCCATAGTATCACCTAAAACAATTACTATGCGTCTTATAAAACTACTATATCACTCAGGATTCTAAATGAGTTGCTGTTATAGCTAATATGTTTGTTGGGATACTACGTGACCTGTTTAGGGGGGGTCCGTCAAAGTACCACTCTTGGTCACCCGGGGAGGGGGGGGTCTGGTATCTTGTCACGTGACAAGTAGATTTCGAGATTATTCTGTAATAATGTAATTTAAATTAGATTTACACGTCACCATTTTTCCCATCACTACATTATTTAAAACCAAAAGTACAATTCTACAAATTAACCTACGTCTGTACTATTGCAGTACGCGTTTTCAGAGACCAAAATAAAAATACCACGTGAAAACTAGGGGGGGGGGGGGTCGTCTTGGCATATACTACGCTAGGGGGAGGGGGGGGGGGTCAAAAAACGCTTAAAAAAGGGTCACGTAGTATGGGTATATTCCCTAAGGGTCACATAGCGACGCTTATCAAGTTATCATGAACAACGCTGCATCTTTAGACAATATCTTGTCGTAATTTGAATTCTAACAATGAAGCACTAGAATTTCAATTACAAGCGCGTACTATTTTGGAATGCAGCGTTGTTCACGATTAGCGTTGAAAATGTCGGAAAAAATCAAATGGTTTTTTTCGGGAATATATGTAAATTTTACTTAACTTCACAGACCTTCTGACGTCTTTACCAGCAGCTCAGGAACTAAAGTCCCTGTAGGTGAGCACTTCTCAAAAAAATTGTACATTTGGATCACGTATTTCATATTGACAAAAATTTGTAGGCTGGTAGAGTCAATGCCCCAAAATGTGAGTATTTTGCAAATTCCTAGTGTCTCTGTTTACCAGTTTCATCTGTTATTAGGTATGTATATGTAGGTATGTAATTTATGTATATATATTATATTTCCATATGTGTATATTTTACTTTCTATTGTGTTTTTTTTTAATATTAAATTATCAGTTAAGTTATACTATTTACCCTTTTTTTTGTAACTTTAACTCTGCATTTATCGCACCGCCTACATATTTTCTGCTTTGCCCGAAGGTTGACTGGTAGAGAATGCCTTGTAGCATTAAGTCCGCCTTTTATACAATTGTATTTTTCTTTTTGTGCAATAAAGATTAAATAAATAAATAAATGTCCCAAAAAGTTTGTAAGGAAGTTTCCGTTTTTGTTACCAGATTCCTATACATTTTTGGTATTGGCTACCAATTTTTACAACATCGAAGACGTAATTAAAATGTTTATAGGTACTTTTTGAGAAATGCTCTACTTACTGATTAGGGGTCAGTTTCAAATTACGAGTTATTATTTCAAAAATTGTGTTTAGTTCGGTTTTTTCATGATATTTTCATTCACCGAGAAGCTGACGCATACCTAAGTTTTAGTATAAATCATTATGAAAAAAAATCGTTACGAAATATTTGGGTGAATCAACTTTTTTCTGTCTGTTATTGCCATGGTTACGGTCGCCTCAGTCACGCTGGTTGAATGAAAAATGGTGACACTTAAATTATGAAAATATGTATGTAGTGCATGTTTGTAGGTGGCCTATTAAGGAACGGATTTAACAACACCAGATAAATGCACATACAGGGAAAAGTTGATTCAACCATTTAACCTTCAAAATATAATTATGATCTGAATTGTTAAACTTAATGAAAATTTATTCTATATTGTGCCAATGAGTAATAAGTTATTTTTTCCCGAATCATGCCTGCCATGAGAGCAATTCTTTTTATTTTTGCCACTAAAATGAAATATGAAAATTTGGGTAAATTTTATACTATTTCTGCTCAGAATCACGAGCTGATTCCATTTCCGGCGAAAAAAAAACTGTCCCAAAAATTTCATACATATTTCGAATATCCTTTTGTGTTACCGCCATAGAAGGTGTATGGAAAATAGTAACACAATAGGAAAAAAATCATGGGACACTTTTTTTTCGACGGAAATGGAATCGGCTTGTGATTCTGAGTAGAAATAGTATAAAATTTACCTAAAATTTCATATTTCATTTTAGTGGCAAAAATAAAAAGAATTGCTCATGATTATGTCTCCCACTGAATCGTCCTATAATGTTTACACACCCAGGCTACACGAACCACATGGCCACAGAGTCCACCTCATCCGAAGCGTCCTCCCACGCGGCCGAGCGAGCTGACCTCCTCCACGTGCCCAGACCTAAGTCCAGGGCTCGCAGTCTACACGTAAGTACTCATTTTTATCAGTAATTTAATAGTGTAAAGGCAAGTTACAACAGATTGTATATACCCGGGAAAGGTCATTGGGCGTTTTTGACCCGCTTTAAGATTTTTCGCGTACAGAGACCAAACTACCTTTAAAATAAAGAATTAAAACTCATTTTCTAAATATGTAATATTTCCGTATGTATCAACCGGAAAAAAAAAGTTATTCGACTTTTTGTATCCGAAATAGTGTTTTTAATGTTTTTACATTCAGCATTGTATACCTATAATTGCGTAAACGGTTGTGACCTACTTTTCTAGTTTCGCCTTGCAAGAATGCGACTCATACCACTCAGTAGCACTTACATTTACCTACATTCCTAGCCCTATTTCGTTTGTGTACGCAGTGGGTCATATGCCCGAACAAAATGCCCAATGACCTTTAAGGGTGTCCGCTTCTGCTATCTGGATCTGGAGTGGTCGAGTGGTTTAGGTATTAGCCGCGAAACCAAAAGACGTGGGTTCAAATCCCACCTCTAGCGTTGGTAGACTTCGGTATTTTTTCTTTGCAGTGTGGAAAAAACGAATGCCACATGGATGTGAAGTACCTATACCTACTGTACAGATGGCAACTACCTTAAATATTGTAAATAGCACATGTTAGGGAGACTTTCCTTTGTTTTTAAAAACATTTTCTACATTTAAGGATTTATGAAAAATCGCTTGACTCAGACGGGACTCGAACTGGTCAAATGTGACAAAATAACATACCATATTTTATGATGCAGATTGAAAGGGTTACTGATAAGGTTAATTTTTCTCCAAATAACAACTACAATCAGAATAACGGAAGGCCATGAAAGCGCGTCATAAAGTACGTCACGTTACTTTTTGTCACATTTGACCGGCTCGAGTTCCGACTGAGGCAAGTGATTTTTAATCCTTAGGTAAATGCAGAATTTATTGTTTTTAAAAACAAAGGAAAGTCTCCCTTACCCAAAATGTGCTACTTACAATATTTATGGTGCGGCTCCACTGACGCCGAGCGACGCAAAATTGACCAATTACATTCTTCAAATTCAAAATTCGAAACACTGTGATGCGCTCTCATTGGCCGAGCTCCCACAGACCCGCGTCAGTGAAGCCGCACCCTTAAGGTAGGTAGTTGCCATCCATGTGGCATTCGTTGTTCCATCCTGTACAACATCTAATATTTCAATTTCAATCTGACAGATATATTGTATTCGGGGATGATGAAACCGACCCTTAGTTACCATACCTATAGGTAAATTCACCAGGGTTGAGGTGTATGATTACACACACATCCAAATGAAGTACTAATTGCAAAAATGTAGTGAATAAATGACTTGCGTCAAAATATTGAAGCAAATCCCTTGAACAAACTTTTTGATCAATCTTACAGTTGCAATTTGGTTCGCTGTCAAAAAAGAACACTAATTTCAAATTCCCCGTGTGTTTACATGACGTGTTCATGTGTGCGTGACCTCAACTCTCGTGGAACTACCTATACTTATCATTTAATTTTATGAATTTATTATTACCCCTTCCAGAACCAAACCGGCATCTACTACGACGTGGAATACGAGAACGCGGAACCCATATACGGGGCGAAGGGCATCCCGCTGTCCACATACACGGTGTCCCGCGGACCGCCGTTCTACCGCGCCTAGTATCTGTAGTGTCGCTGGCTCCCTCCGTAGGCTACGGCTACTGCTTACCAACCGTATGCTTGTTAACGGGCGTTTTCAAAAAACGTTGTTGAAGACACTTTGGTTTAATTTGGACAAGTTTAGGCTTATTCGATTCTGAATCACGAGCTTTTTCGATTCTGTTAGGAGTAAAAATATGTCCCATAATTTTCAGTTTTCATTTCTTCCATTACGCTACCGCTTTTGAACATCTATGAAAAAACGGTATCGTAATAGAAAAACATTTTGGGATTTTTTTTCTACTATTACAATCAAAAGAGCTCGTGATCCTGAGTAGAACAAGCCCAAACTTGTCCAAATTAAATAACAAAGTGATTTCAACAACGGTTTTTAAAACGCCCTAACACGTTCGCCTCTCGTAAGTGCTAATACTATGGCGATCGAAATTATCTGATAGAAATCCTATGCCAGTGTGTGGCCGAAAAGACTCCTATGCTGGCGACACAGCACTTGTGTCAAGTCGTTCGTATTTCTATGCCTCTGGCGTAGGATTAAGAACTTGGTTTATGCTAGCGGCATAAAAATAAAATTACTTTGATCACTGGCATAGGAGTCAGATTTGAACACAGACGCTGTGTCAACGGCGTCCAACGTGTTAATAAACTGGACGTAGTAACTCGAAAACGGTCCTACCCACATGAATATATTATTTCAAAGACTGGCTTTATCTTTTGATTTAATGCTCAATTAGATTCATGTAGATTAGATCGTTTTTGCGTGACTGCGTCCAACTAACCTCAATCAATCATATTTTTTTGTATTAACACAGATTATTGAGGAATAAATCAAACGAATATAAAATGTATGTCAAAAACTTTGAATCAAAATGTGGCGTCTATAAAGCGATTTTTATCTTTTGTGATGAGTATATTTTTATATTTAATGAGTCTTCAAATACGAGTAATTAGTTAAGAATTATTAAGAAAATACTAAGATTGTAAATATTTTATTTAATTGATACATAAGGTAAGATATTTAAATTCAAATCTATTTTTTTCGGGCCATCGACACAAACGAGTTTTTTTAATTTCATCGAAATCTTTTAGACTGAATAAAATTAGACATAAGGAGTTTTTATTTTACACTTTTAACCAGTTATGTAGTTTGTATTTTGTGAAAACAGTGATCCAAGAACATTGTACATATTTTTATGAATTAACATAGTCATTTTGAACTAAATGTTGCATTTATAATGTAAAACCAGTTTTTTGATATATACAGAAAGGTAGTTATAAGAAGTTATATGTATTTATTAACATATTTAATTATATTAAATGTAAAACTGAACCTTTTGTTTCATTTAAGTACAGTCGGGTTCATAATTGCATGGACAGTTCACCACTGTCCACCACTGAACACCACTGTACTACATTTTTCCCAAGATATACTATTTAATTTGTAAAATTTTCCATTAATGAATGAATAAACATTTTTATGATTGTTCGTACTCGTGCAACCTATATTCTTTCACGGTTAAGTCACGTATCTTTAGAATAAAATTTTGTATGAACGCTGACACATGTGCGTTGTTGGTACCTAGTAAATGTACTGTGGCCTAAATTGAATGCTTATTACGACACATGGGTACTTTGTGACTGTTCACGGTATAGCATGAAACACAGTATTCTTAGTCTTAGTTCTTAGCAAGTCGTAGAGTTTTATCAACCCAGTGCAAAATATTTATTCAAAATAAGTTATTCGGTTTCTTCATCTTACACCGTGTATGGCCATTCATTGACTTGTCTTATTTAGTAAACATTTTCTAACCTAAAAGTGCACGCTTTGTCTTAAACTGCTATTTTCTTGATTTAAATAAAACAACCCAATGGGAAAAGTACCTAATCCTTTTCAAATACGAACATACTTACTGCATTCATAGATTTTGTATGACGAGTAGGTAGCTATTTTTACAGCAATTAACGGTGAAAAAATTGATGGCATTGAAAATAAAACAACAAATACAATTAGTCATTTATTACACCCATACTGTAAGTTACAAAAAAACCCCATAGAGGGCGCTACCGACGACAAACAATAAACTTATCAAATCGAAAGCGATTTAAACAAAAACAATAATAATTAGTGATTTTATTTGGTTTTCCCTATGGTTACACAGTATAATAATAAAGTATAAAAATTCATTATTGCGTGAAAACTGTATGCTAAGTTCGAGACAAAAAACAACGTAATTTTACATTTTTTATGTCAAAAATAAAATATAACCACTATCTTTGCCATCGGCAATTAAAACAGTGATTTGTAGTGTTTAAATTAACACCATGTAAATATAATAACAGGCATACAATTCGCACGCAATGTATATCTACACAATACATATATTAGATTTAAAGATTACAGTCATAACTATATTTATATTAATAATAATAAGACACCAGATTAGCCGGACGCACGAAACGTCACAATAGTTACAAACTTCGCTACAAAACATTAGTTTTGTTGCAAGTTTGTTGACTCGAATATCCCGTCGGAATCATATATATCTAAGCGTGAAATCGTTATAAAATACGACAAAATAACCAAGCCTCAATATCTAGTATACTTTAGACTTGACACATTTTACGCAATATATTTGACACAGACAGTATAAATATTCATAAGTTTTTATAACTTAAATCTACTTTACTAAAGTTATTACATAATTATATGAAATACATGTATAGTTAATATAGACATAAATCTATTTTGATTGGTGTTATATTACCTCCAGTGGACGTGTCGCTTGTCGCGGGCTCCTTATATTAATATAATATAATATTAATATACAAAAATATTAATTATCACACGCTTAATATAATGAAATACGACTGAATTCAAAATCTACTTCTAAAGCTGTCAAATAAATATAGTTTTGAATTATTTCTGTATATAATAATATTATTTATGCGCGCTGGAATATATTTTAAAAAGGCACAATTGAACATTATATAACATGTTGCTCTTCAGACCACGTTCGACACCGCCATGATTTGTCTATAAAAAATAAATCATAGTTTGTTTACATTGAAATAAATATAGTAAGTATAAGCATTAGACATAATCTCAGATATATGTTATATAAAAAAAAGCTTCAATATTCAATGAGACTCTACCACATAAATGCTTATTATAAACTATTTTACCATATCTTTAAATATAATTAAGCATTCCGACCCATTATTTTAATATTCAATGTACTTTAAAAATGGCAATATCTAAAAAAATATCTGAGATTATAATAGCTACCTAACTGTTACAATAATTAATTCTTATAATAATAATTATACAAGCTTCTGTCAAAGTTCAACTGTTCATACATATAGTATAAGCAACTGAACTATGCCTTAAATATATGTTACTTGTTACTTAAAATTGCATCCTACAGACATCACATCAAATAGTATACATTACATTCTGTACAAATAATTATGGCTGTTCATGGCACGTTTCAGTAAAGTTGATATAACATTATGTCAAATATTATATCAAAATTACCTTTAGAAAGGTTATGTTTGTTAATAATCAATTTCTAATCATTATAAGACATTAGAAGGCTTTAGTTTGTTTTTAAAGGCACGGTTGTAAATAAAGGTTTATATAATAATGGCACGTTTTGGTTTTGGCTCAAGATTCCGGGGCGTGGCAAACAATTTAAATTTTATGTCATATTTTATTTTCTTTTATTATATTTATTATATAATCGTAATTATTATACAGTGTTCATATTCCATACTTAATCGTACTATAAATATGAAGTTATAAATTTAATATAATCAATACCAAAAAATATAATATTTTATACTTACTCGCTTTTTTTTTTAATTTATTTTGACACCTATCTTCAAACACATCGCAGAATGTGTATATTTTATTTGAAAATGGAGTAATAGTAACATAATCTTTGTATAATTGACAAATATAATATTATTTCATTTTATATTTGGTTCTATATTTTTTTATATCCACGCCCCTTCCTACCCGTTGCCTTGGTTTATACTTTTTAATAATTTTTATATTCCATTTAATATAATATCTTTTAAGGCATAAGTATAAGGTACCCAAAGGGTTAGCACTTTGTGAATAGACTAGGAGCTTATTTTTTTTTCAAAGATAGGTAAATTTTATTTAGGTTTTATTTTCAAGAAGTTTTATGATCTCAGTCCTAAATGCTGAGTAGTTGCTTGAGTAACTTAGAACTGCGGTTTAGTAAGATGTAAAATTCTTTACTTATTACAGTTAACACGGTTATTTTGTTATTTATAGTTTATTTATTAAATGAGAAATCATTAATTGTTAGTGTTATTTATTATTTCAATTTAGTTATTCTTCCGAAACCAAATTTTATTTAATTCAATTTTAGTTTATAACCGCTCCCAGTCTGAATAATAATTTCAATCAAAAAACATCAACTTCAATAGAATTTTCAAATTGAAACAATAATCTTTGTATATTCACGTTCTAAAGTGTTTAGGCACTAGGGTCAAATAAATCGTGTCTAGCACCGCTCGGGAGTACTAACTGCGAAGCGTTTTTCAAAAACTACCCTCAACATAAGACTATGAGAAGAGATCTTTTGAACTGACAACATTTTAAATCATGGACCGATGGTATTTTTTCCATACAAAAGAACGGTTCTTTTTTCCTTCCTTTTTGTTCTTTGGTATATAAATTGTAAGTTAATGGAATAATTTAAAAATATGAGGATGTAAATTACATAAAATATTGAGATAAAGAGTATAAAACATTTTGAAATATTGGGCTATTTCGATGTTTTTTCTAAAATACCGGTTCCGGTCCCTGTTTTAAACCATTACTTACCTACTCTTTTAGAATATTGAGGGGCTATAAATTTGTTCGCAGTTAATACTTTTATTGCAGTTAAGGTTACTTGAAAAGTTTTAATAATTACTCCATTAGTAACATATCGCTACGTAAATCGCATTAAGTAACTCTGTATGCAAGTCATACATAGCTACTACATTTTCGTTTTGGTTGACAGTACTATATAGAGATTTACGTGTGGGATGATTTATTATTAAATTTGGATACAATCTAGTAACCTTAACTGAATTATTAAGTTATTTTAAGTTCCTTAAGACAAAACTGTAATGTTATTTTGAGGAACAAAAACAACTTAATCGTGACACGTTCAAATTTGACATTAAGGCATATAAAACTAAACATAAATATCGAGACATATATTTAATACTAGCTTTTGCCCGCGGCTTCGCACGCGTAGATTTTGGACTTCTATGAAAAAAAAATGTAAAAACCTAACCTGAACCTCCTTTGATAGTCGTTCGTTTCTATGTGGGGTCGCAGTTCTAACCTAACCCAAAACCTACTTTGATAGCCGTTCGTTTCTGTGTGGGATCGCAGTTCTTACCTTTCCTAAACCGAAGTGGAATCTTACCTACCTTATTACATTCTGTCTGAAGTCTGTTTCATTGAACAGCATATTAGTATGATATTATTAAATACTTAATTGCAAATAAACTACACGAATTAAAATTAGCAACGCAGGCATCGTCATTTCCTGCGTTTCAACCGCCTAATTTTGGTAGCATAATTTTTGTCGAAGTTTCTATTCGTTACAATGCATGCGCTACTTTGTCATTTTAAGGAGGCACGATACCTTATACAAATGGCGAAGTATAACATTGAGACGTTTAGAAACTTCGGCAAAAATTATGCCACCAAAATTAGGCGGTTGAAATTCTCAGATATTCGAATGAGTGATGAGTCAGTCAATCAGGACTCCCACCACAGTGACTCGATAAACCATAGAAACGATATCCATGATATCAGAGGTTGAATTCTCAAAAACCTAAAACACATCTTTATCTTTTTATGTTTAGGAATACTCCTGTAAAGTTTCGGATAAAATAGTTTAAATAATCAAGTTTTCCCATACAAACTCTGGACCGGGTTCCCTCTATCTGGCATAATTTATTTTGTCCGAAACGCTTAGGACATAACAGACTTGGCATAATCTATTTTGACATAATTTTAATGAGGCAGAAACATCGCTTGGCATAAATAACAATATTTCGAACATTATTTTGTCCGAAACTATCTTGGCATATTATTATTTACGCCGAGTATTATAAGACAGAAATTAGAATTGCATATTTTTTTTTGGTATATAGCCACATGTTCGAAACTAACCTTGCATTTTTCGTCAGGCAGAATTTGTTGTGAGGGCGAAAATTTCTGCGTGAGCGAGCGAAGCGAGCGAACAAAACCTTCCGGGGCAGATCCGACTCGGACAGGTTAGGTTAGAAGACTAAGGCGGGAGCTTTGCTCCCGCCTTAGTCTTCGAGGTTATTTTTTTTTTAACAACCTATAAAGTACTCCGCTCAGAAGTGTATGCTAAAACAAACTATGCCGATACTTTTTATGCACATCCAGATTATGCCTCATTATTAATAGGAGCATCAAAATTATGCACATATAATATTCGGACAATTCGAAATCTGCCATAACGAACTATGCCAAACTTGAGTATGCCACAACAGTTTCTGCACAAAGCCCATTATGACTACATACATTATGCCATATAGAATTATTCATAAAAAAAATATGCCACAACAGGGTGAACCCTCTGGACCCCCATCATTGCACCCCTTAGGGTGTGGATTTTTACTTAAATTTTTTTAAACCACCCCTAAACCCTTAAAGGAACCTACGTGCTAAATTTGGAATCTCTAGAACCAGAAGTAAACATAAATAATTAACCTTTGTATATTTGTTTTTCGATAATTTTAAATAAAGGATAATTATTTATGTTCTCATTTAATTTGCAGAATACTCCTGCGAAGTTTCGGATAAAATAATCTTGTTTCGCCATACAAACTTTGGAGCCCATTTCAACCCTTTAGGAGGTGAATTTTGAAAAATCCTGGAATTACTTTTCTTAGATTTTTATTCAAAATTAGTTTACGCAATATGAAATTTCTTAATCTAAAACTAAACTTTTTTTATACAAACTTTCAACCCCATTTTTACCCCCTTAGGAGTATTTTTTTTAAATACAAGTACTCGAGGTAAAATACTCGTAAGTACTATATGACATGGTAGAGGTAAGTAGATAAGTACCTACTTCTTCATTGGCAACAACACTTCTATGACGTTTTGAATTAAATAGCCCAACGAATTTGGTTCCTCCTTACAAACTTTAACCTTCCATTTAACCCCCATAGGAAATGAATTTTCAAAAAACCTGAAACACGTGTTTACTTATTTATTGTTAATAACATTCATGTGAAGTTTCGAAGCCCAACTAATCATATTTCCCCATACAAACTTTAACCCTTCATTTAACCCCCATAGGGAATGAATTTAAAAAAAATCCTAAAACACGTATTTACTCATTTATTATTAAAAACATTCCTGTGAAGTTTCGAATAAAATAGCCCAACTAATCTTATTTCCCCATACAAATTTTAACCCTCTATTTAACCCCCATAGGGAATGAATTTTCAAAAAACCTGAAACACGTGTTTACTTATTTATTGTTAAGAACATTCATGTGAAGTTTCGAATAAAATAGCCCAACTAATCTTGTTTCCCCATATAAACTTTAACCCCCCATTTAACCCCTTTAAGGGAGGAATTTTCAAAAATCCGTTCTTAGTGTGCCTCTAGACATTATAAAGAATCTAAATGCCAAGTTTGAACTCTCTAGGACCAGCGGTTTGGGCTGTGCGTTGATTTAAGTCAGTCAGTCAGTCAGTCAGTCAGTCAGGACATTGCCGTTTATATATATATGTAGATAACATTCATGCGAAGTTTCGAAGCCCAACTAATCATATTTCCCCATACAAACTTTAACCCTTCATTTAACCCCCATAGGGAATGAATTAAAAAAAAACCTAAAACACGTATTTACTCATTTATTATTAAAAACATTCCTGTGAAGTTTCGAATAAAATAGCCCAACTAATCTTATTTCCCCATACAAATTTTAACCCTCTATTTAACCCCCATAGGGAATGAATTTTCAAAAAACCTGAAACACGTGTTTACTTATTTATTGTTAAGAACATTCATGTGAAGTTTCGAATAAAATAGCCCAACTAATCTTGTTTCCCCATATAAACTTTAACCCCCCATTTAACCCCTTTAAGGGAGGAATTTTCAAAAATCCGTTCTTAGTGTGCCTCTAGACATTATAAAGAATCTAAATGCCAAGTTTGAACTCTCTAGGACCAGCGGTTTGCGCTGTGCGTTGATTTAAGTCAGTCAGTCAGTCAGTCAGGACATTGCCGTTTATATATATAGATTTTTTAAATATTTAAATTTCAACGTGCTTTCACATATTTCATAAGAATCAATTTCGTTATAATGCACACACTAATGCCATACCATACGCTTGGCCTTTACGACCTTAGAAATAAAGACTAGTTTAAATCCAGGCGTATTATCCAGGAGATGTATGGGTACAACTACCTGTATGGGTACTAAGCTACACACATGACTTGACGAACACAATCTACGTTAAGCATAGCCGATTCTATTGCTAGCAGAAAATATCTTCATAAACATTGTTATTGTATGAGTAATATAGCCAAATATCATTTATAGTCTTGTAAACACAAGTTGTAACGATATAGATATTTTATCGAATTAACGGTATTTTTATCTAGTAGAAAAAAATAAATCTGTCGAGTTGTAAAAGGTCATATTTATCTTCTCTCTCTATTTGATTTAGTACTGGTCATAATAAGACATCATCAATAAGACGCATTTTAAAAATCAAACTACATTCAAGAGATGTTCATATAGGTCATATAATTATATAGGAGAAAACAACCACAAGAACAGCTGTTTTCTGTAGAACAGCGGATTTTTTTCGCGATTTTGTAGCCGCCAAAGTAAAAAGCTGTTCGCTATTCTATATGTACACCTCTTAAAATATCCGTGACTATTTTGTTGTTATAAAAAAAATATTTAAATCTGGCATTAAAAAACAACAATAGAACCGGCGCTAACTACGAAGCGGTAACAAACCTTTAGAAATTCCCAAATTTCTTGGTGACCGTCGAACTAGTTTCCGACTTATGCGAACTGGTCATCACACTCTTCCTCTCTATAGTCTCCGACGTTATGGTCGATTTGGAGAACTTCTTATCCAAATTGTCTATCTCTTTAGACAGGTCCTTTTTGACCACATGATGGTCAGACTGGAATTCGGAAGGTCTCATGAAAGAGCGACTGGTATCAGAGCTTAGTTTTGACTCTAAAGTGTTGAATCTGGAGTCTAAAGTGCTGTATCGACTATCGTTATCAAACGATTTCGACAATTCGTCAATGCCTTCGAGTTTCACCGGCTCGTATTTTGTATTAGTCGTAGTTAAATTGACTGGAGACGAGCTGTAGATTTTAGTTGTTGTTACTTTTTGGGTCCCGTTTGGTATTTCTTTGACCTCTGTTGTCGTTTCTTCCATGTAGTTGGGACCTCCGTAGCTGTGAACCTCTTTACCGTAAGGCGACGATATCCTGTCATAATCAGGCGTCGCCGCCTTGACGAGGTCTGAAGAAGTCTGTTTGAACTCCTGATGATAATCTGACTTTTCGAATTTCGAAGGCGTTGACGTGACAAAAGGTTTCGTCTCCGTTTTTATGTATTCCGTTTTAGGGTAGCTCTGATACGATTCGCTTTTCATCGTGTATTCCGTCTGTTTAGTTCCTCCTGGGATGGCTTCGGTAGATTTTTGGTGTTCGGTGAAGCTTTGTCCGATTCCGTCAGAGCCTGGTTTTTTGAGGGTTGAGTATATATGTTCTTTATCATCAAATTTGAGGTCTCTAGCGTTGAATTTTGGGGAGAGAGGTGAGCTTAACTTGGGAGCATCATATCCATACTCTTTCTTATAGAGGTTAGATTCGTACTGCCTCTGCTCTTCAGTCTTCGAGTACTCGTTGCGAGGAGTGTCGTACAGCCTGGTTTCGTAACTGCAATACGTTTGTTTATTAGTGGAGGACGGATGTTACCCGCCACCGGAAGGAAGCTGAAGGTGACCCGTGCATGCTTTAGTGACAGTTAACTTTATACCAAGCGATGTGCGGTCTCTGTCGCAAAGTGGAAGTGTGAGAGACGCCGACGAGTTGGAAATAAGGTTGATTTTAGCAATTTTCATTCAGACAATTTTTTGGTGCAAACGGAATGAAGTGACTATAATAAATGTTGTGATAATTATGACTTTTATCCCATACAGATTCTCCTAAACTACTATTTTAACGAATGTAAGTGACTTTGAAGCACAATTTTTTTTACCTATTAGCAGGGACCGGAACCGTTATTTTACAAAAACCTCGAAATCGTCCAATATTTTAAAATGTTTTATGCTCTTTATGTACTACTCAATATTTTATGTCATTTACAATGTCATATTTTTAAAATCCTTCATTAATTTAAAATTTATATACCGAAGAACGAAAAAGAACCGTTCTTTTTATATGGAGAAAATACCGGTTCCGGTTTCTGCTTATAGGTATGAAATGATTAATACGAAGTTGATTTCGAGTTCTAGGTTTATTATCACATAAATATTAAAAGAAGACATGGATTATGGCATGAATATTGTTAATCGAATCAAATTTTAATTGGTCTTGCTCATTCCCTATTTAAACGAACATTAAAACTATTTTGAGGTCGATCAATGTAATTCGGAAAAAATAGCGCACTATATTTAAAAAAATCGAAATGTGTGAACCCTTGTGAAATGTTTGACGTTTATGTTTATGACAGAAATTATGATATATTTCGTCAATTTGAATACTACTCGTACAAAACCTCGGATTAAGTGACAAAACTAGGAGTAACGATAGACAAAATTTAATTGTAATCGATTATGTAATTTGAACTTTATTTAATGGAATTGTAATTTGTTTAATGCTTTGAAATAATGATTGTTTAAATTCTCGTGTGCCGCAATTATTTTTTTAATAGTTTTCTTGTGCGGCATACAAGGATTCCCCGTTAAGGTATACGAGGGCACAATAATAAACATGAAATAATTGACAACATTTCATATTATTTAGTGCTAGTTTTTATTGTCTTTTTTGAAAGAACAATATTAAAAGACACACGTATTTTTTATATTTAAAAAAAATTGCTTTCTTAGTGCAAAAACCCTTTTTATTACTACTTCGAGCAGAAAGAGCGTAAGTTACAAACGTCAAGAATCAGCTAAATGACGTCACAAGTGATGTTTCATACACATAAGAAAACGCCGAAAAACGGTAACAAGTGTCAAGTGTCACTGCCAAACACAAGTGACATTCCAAAAGCAAGATTGTTGGTTATAGTGGCAGCTCTGAATCAGCTATGTGACGACACTTCCCCTTTAAACTATTTTTAAGATTTTTATCAAAAATATGTCGAAAAAAATATCTTTGTAATCTACATGCGATCTCGAAATGGTTTTCGATTTAGGGCCATCGAAAATTCTGAAACGTTGTCAATTATCATTTCCCAAAACCATAATTACCACAACATCATAAAGCCACAAGACGGTGCGATGGCTACCCCCATGTGCTGAAAATGATTCTACCAACCCTAATCGTCATACTTCAACAACGAAGCTCGTCGCGGCGGCGGCGGCGGTCTCTCCCTCTTGTAGTATATTCTGTCCCCCCGTCGTGCCCCCCACGGAGCCCCCCACGGCAACCCCCTGACCCCCGACGACCTCCTGACCCCCGGCGACCCCCTTCACTAGGACGGCGGTCCGGACTTGCGGCAGTTGCAGCGATCGCACGGTTATGGTTTCCTCCATGCTCCTATTAGTACCCCATGCAGGTTAAATTGAAAATTAGTTGGCGTTATAGTTTAGAGGGTAGTAAGGTTTAGAGGATTGGTTCTTAAGTTTAGGATGCTGGGCGGGTCGATATAATTTTTAAAAGGTCTCTATTTTATATAATTTGCGTGTATAATTCCGGGTTTCCTAAATAAGTAGGTAATTTTTATTAGTTTTCAACAATATTTCATTATAAATCTAAGAGTTTTGTAGGACAAAACTTAGCTGGTTAAATTCTTCAAGTATCGAGTTGTTTGCACATACATCACTTAAATATATTTTTTTATATATCGTTCTCCTTAGACAGTCAATATCACATGCGTATAAAAATGAATATCAATCAAAATTAAGTAAAATTTAATTAACTAGTACCTGATAACTTGATACACACCATAAATTAGGTAAAATTGAAACCTTCAACCAATTATACCCCACAGCTCTTTTATTTTTTGATATCTAGCTCATTCGAACTCGTATTTCTTATCATGAAAGCATGTAAAAACATGGAAGCAATCATGAATTTATGTTCAGAATTACGAAATATTACCTAACTACATAAAAAATAGGACGTATTGTCCGTGGCTTACCGCACAGAAAAAAATGGAAAACGTCAGAACCAACCCTCGGTCTACTTCAAACACATTATTACAGGGTTACAGTCAAGCTAGAAGGCTGTAAAACATGGAATATGTACAGAACGATGGTTCGAAGCGCATGTCACTACGAGGTACCTTATTTTTGTAAGTTTTTGTTTAATAGCCAATTAGTATTCATAACAAATATTACTTTTAGTAATTGCCTAAATCTGAGGCATTTTTAACGCCAATGCTCGACAGCCCTAATAAACATTTGCAATCACGTCGTAGCAATAAATTTTAGGGCAAGGTGTCGAAAATTGGGTCGTAATATGACCATTATTGAGGCGTTTACGATACTGTAATTTTAGTTTTATTATTCAAAAAGAGAATACATAAGAATACATAAAGTTAGTCCATTTAATATTTATTCGACAGTTTTTTAATATTAAAGAATCAGTAAGTCACATAAGGTACCTCGTGTGTATTTCACACAAAATGGAATCTACAAAACGCGGGATAAGCGATCAAAAATCGGCGTCAGATGGAAGATAAATATATACAATCCTATTCTTTGAAACATGTTTCGTAACTAGTAAAGTGGTAAGAGAATTTTTCTAAGAATTCGAAATAATTAAAATATAAATATATTATAGGTATATTTGAAACAACTATCTGTTAAGATTTAAGATAAGTAATAGATATAATATTAATTTGAATAGTCAATAAGCCAGAAAACGGGTAGAAGGGAAAAAATAGGATACTTATATACATAAAGAACAGTCACTGCTCGGAAAAAAAAACTTTATATACATTAAACGCACAAATAAACGCGGGATTCGAACCCAGAACCTAAACCGTAGACTATATAGGCTACGGAGGCCGGTAAAATATATTTTGCAGAATAAATAGATTGGAAATATATGAAGAGTTTGTCATCCAAATCACATACAGGACAGATAAAAGTATAGATTTAAAAGATAGAAGTATATTTATATATCTGACGCCGACAACGCGATAAAAGCCGTACAATATCACGATTCATACTTGTACAAAATGACATTTGAATGTCACCAGCACAAGAGAATCGCTGCGTAAAACTTACGGCATCGTTCTGTCATTTCTGCTTCTGTAATTAAAATATATCGGCTAGACATTACACGGATTATTTCTAAGAGGAAGCCGCCGGTCTGCGGCGAAGGTCAACGCTCGAATAAGAGGAAACTTTTACTAGTTTTCGACATATGCTTGAAATGGCCAATCCCACTTCTGATATTGGTTTGTTAACATCAGAAGTGGGATTACTAAGTAGGATTTGAAATAAAGGAATTAATAATTTATTTTAAACGTGAACGTTGAATAATGCAAATGTAGAAAACTAGTAATACATACAATAAATATCTATTAATAAAACATAGAATTCTTAGTTGCCTTATAGAAAAGACAAAAAATGTCTATTCCAAAGACTAAAACAAGTAAATATTTGCTTGTTCATTAAGAAAGTATAGTACAAGCGCTAAGCCATGCTTATGAAATAGGAGTACATAGTCTTACATCTATCTTATAATATAATTTGAATTACACACATTGGAATGAATAAACCACACTTTTGTATGAAGTGACATTCATGTTAGACACCATACTATAACATATAGCATTTTTAAAAGCACTTCAAGTATTGTGCATATGTTAGATAATGAAGTTGTGATGTTAGGTTATGACAGCATAAAATGTATTACAAAAGCGTTAAATATGAAATGAGCACAATACTTTAATTCGGCATTATGACATGACACATAATAATCTTTGAATGAAAAAAAAATGTTTGTGTTTTAAATGTTTCATAAAAGTGTAGTGTATTCTTTAAATAACTTTTAAATCTCTTCTTTAAATATACGAAAAGAACGAGAAAGAAATGTTATAGAATTTTTGTTCATATATCTAAACATACCCTCATGAATAATTTAATGTCTAAGTACTTGAGGATCTTTTTGAAACGAACCTCCTAAAGTATAATTTGCGTAATATAAACTTTAGACTTATCAAAAAACCTTAACATAGCTATTCCAATGTCTTTAGGCACATCATAATAATTGTTATGTAAAGGCACTTTCTAAAAATTCATAAAATGAACTTAGTAAATCACTTAATGCATTTCAATTTAGTCATATGCTGCAAGGATGCATATATAAATGACCGTTATGGCACACATGTGTTATAAAAAGTACAAAATCATATGTGTCCTTTTAAAAGGACGTTTTTACAAATTGTAAGCTTCTGAAGGCAGTCTTGTCAATGAAGTTATGATGTAATTTACAGGCGTTATCTCCTGGTGGTCCGATGGTAGCGTGTAAAAAAGCATTAATAAGTTAAAATTTGTGAATTATGTTAGTTTCTTTGCGCTTCTTTGGTAGTTTAGAAGTGATAAAATGAATGTTGGAGATAAATGGAAGAGTTGCGGCCAAATTACAAAAATACTACGATTTTAATAATATTTTATACGTAACGATGAAAATTAAAAGTATAGTAAATAATCAACTATTTTTGTTTTATAAGGTTCCGTAGCAAACTAGGTACCCTTATAGTTTCGCCATATCCGTCTGTTCGTCTGTCTGAAGCATAGCTCCTTGGCCGTTAGTACTATAAAGCAATTTGCTATAGGTATAAATACTTATATACTGTATACACAGACTAATAAAATCTTTTGATACGTGGGTCCAAAAATATGAAAAAAGTTATAAATAGTGGGCTTAAAGAATTAAAAATAAAACTATTTCGAACATAATTACTGCTTTTAAATAACTACGGAACCCTACACTTGTTTATGGCAGAAATGATCACAATTAACTAGGGACACAGCGATACTCGCCCAGCTATCAGCTATCACCGCCGGGCTAGTATCGCCGTGTCTCTTTTATTTACACGGGAGTGCGTATCTTTTGTTTGTATTTATAGCTGATAGTTCATAGCTTAGTAGCTCGCGGTGAGACCAGTGCCTAAAGCTACGAGTAATTTAGACAAACATGATTTCGGATGTTTACGTGAAAGTACGAAAGTACAATTAATGCAATTGGCAACATCTCCATTTGTCTCCAACAGTTTTCAACCCCACATTTAACCAACTTACCGAGTAGTGAACCCCTCGTAATTCTGCTTCGGCTCTTCCTGAGGCCTAAAGCTGGAAAACGTCGGACTCTGCACCGTATACTGTTTCTCATCGTGTTTCCTCTCCAGAGTCGAATAACCATTACTTGAATGAGTTGTATGTGAGACATTGCTTGTATTGTAAGTATTCTGATTCGTATTTTGCCCGGTATAAGTATTCTGACTTGTATTTTGCCCGGTATAAGTATTCTGACCGGTATTTTGCCCAGTATAAGTATTCTGACTTGTATTTTGCCCTGTATAAGCATTCTGAGTGTTATAGCCAGGGCTATACTGGTAGCCGGGGCTAGAAGGGCCGTGGATGGACTGGTCGAGGTGTGAGATGTGTTGGCTGAGGTTTGTTGTGTTGTGTGTGTTGTGTGCCGAATATGTGCTGTTCGGACTGTATGTTGTGTTTATGTAACTGCTGTTCGGCGTGCGGGGTCTGTAAAGAAGTGAAGAAAAAATATGTTACATAGGTTTTCAAACTGCATTGTTTCTAATTGTCGAACATAACTCTCTCAAGGTGTCGAGCGTATTTTTAACACCGTTTAGCTTGAAAGTAAAATATATTTTAGGGGAAATTATATCTAACGTACTTTACAAGCACTGCGTATCTTGTACATGGCCTAATGTCCATTATACGGAACACTATCAGTTATAAAACTGACATGATTTTGTTGAATTATTTGCTTTCACTAGGCTACTTGAAAGTAAGTATTGCAACTCTTATATACTTTGGTAAGTGCAACAGAGTTATTATTCAGCCACCGCCATTTTTCGTGGTTAATTTACTAAAGAAAACGCTGAATAGTTCTATGACATGTCATCCTTAAAGTACAAGTGACATAGTGTCGGCCAAATTGCCGAAGGTAACATCCGTATCAAGCCAACAGTATATTATAAAGGGCATACCCATTAAAAAGACATACCCGTTATAAAATAGTACAATACAACACAAGTACGAATTTCCTTTTTACACGTGTCTCGTACGACGTTTTTTAGTGCAGATGGCTATCCGAAGTTTTGAACCTGACGTAAAATGACCCACTTCTCGCACCAGAGCCTAAAAAAGGCACCATCTGTACTAAAAAAGGATTTTACTATTACTTGGCTTGCTGTCCTTTAAATTCAAGGACAAATCAAAAGGATAAGTGACGTACCTGGCGGATACTCTTCCAAGGATCATGCGTATGTCCTTTTCGAAGGACAAGAGCGATCTGTGTCGTGTTTCTATCCCACACATGTTGTGCCTGATGTCCTTTATAAAGGTCAAGTCTTCTAAAAGGACAAGTGACTTACCTGGCGGGAACTCTTCCAAGGGTCACATCAGTGTCGGTTTCATCCCCCGATGTTTCGGCCCCGCGCATTTTGTACTTGGCCTGTCGGATCGCGTTCAGGCGACCTCTGGCCTCCTCCAGCTCTTTTTCTATACGGAGGATCTCGGATCTGAAGGGAAAAGAAATAAATTATGTAAAAAAAATCACATTTGAATCACATACAAAGTGCCAATGAGGAAAGGGAAAAATTCTAACAGCATATTCCTGAGACTAAAAGAAGCAAAAAATGTTAAATGAGTTTTGGTGCATACCGGCACTAACCTGGCGTCTATCTAATGGGCAATACCCATCATCCTATTCCCACTCCTTGCTCTTCACTGGTCCTAGATTTAAGACCATCGCACCAGTGGAAGAAACTTGTTTTGAGCTGGAGATGAGGTTCTCTCGGAGTCAGCACCCTGGATTACGGGTCCAATAGGGAATGAGCTGTGTTTTTTTTAAACCAGCACTAACCTGGCGTCTATCTAATGGGCAACCCACCACCTTGTTCCCACTCGTTGCTCTTCACTGGTCCTAGATTTAAGACCATCGCACCAGTGGAAGCAACTAGTTTTGAGCTGGAGATGAGGTTCAGAGTCAGCACTCTGGATTACGGCTACAATAGGGAATGAGCTGTGTTTTTGTCTTTAAACCGGCACTAACCTGGCGTCTATCTAATGGGCAATACCCACCATCCTATTCCAACTCCTTGCTCTTCACTGGTCCTAGAGTTAAGACCATCGCACCAGTGGAAGCAACTTGTTTTGAGCTGGAGATGAGGTTCAGAGTCAGCACTCTGGATTACGGCTACAATAAGGAATGAGCTGTGTTTTTTGTCTTTAAACCGGCACTAACCTGGCGTCCATCTAATGGGCAATACCCACTACTTGCTCCTCACTGATCGTAGAGTTAAGACCCTCACACAAGTGGAAGCAACTTGTTTTGAGGTGGAGATGAGGTTCTCTCGGAGTCAGCAGGTTTTTGTCTTTAAACCAGCACTAACCTGGCGTCAATCTAATGGGCAATCCCCACCATTCTATTGACACTCCTTACTCTTCACTGGTCCTTGATTTAAGACCATCGCACTACGGAAGACACTTGTTTTGAGCTGGTCATGAGGTTCTAAAGTCAAAGTCAAGTAATTCTTTATTCAAATTGGAATAGCAACAAACTCTTCTCGTTCTCTCGGAGTCAGCACCCTATATTACGGCTCCTATAGCGAAAGAGCTGTGTTTTTTGTCTTCAAACCGGCACTAACCTGGCGTCTATCTCCTGGGCGATGCCGCCGACCATCCTCCGGTTGAGTACTAGGCTGCGCTCATCCTCGCAGTGCATGGCGTCCCTGGCAGCGACCAGGTTGTCGGTGGAGCGGATGGCACTCACACACCGGCACTAACCTGGCGTCTATCTAATGGGCAATACCCACCATCCTATTACCACTCCTTGCTCTTCACTGGTCCTAGATTTAAGACCCTCGCACTACGGAAGACACTTGTTTTGAGCTGGAGATGAGGTTCTCTCGGAGTCAGCACCCTGGACCACGGCTCTAATAGGGAATGAGCTGTGTTTTTTTTCTTTAAACCAGCACTAACCTGGCGTCTATCTAATGGGTAATACCCACCACCCTATTCCTACTCCTTGCTCTTCACTGGTCCTAGATTTAAGACCATCGCACCAGTGGAAGCAACTTGTTTTGAGCTGGAGATGAGGTTCGGAGTCAGCATGGATTACGGCTCTAATAGGGAATATGCTATGTTTTTTTTCTTTAAACCAGCACTAACCTGGCGTCTATCTAATGGGCAATACCCACCATCCTATTTCCATTCCTTGCTCTTCACTGGTCCTAGAGTTAAGACCCTCGCACCAGTGGAAGCAACTTGTTTTGAGCTGGAGATGAGGTTCGGAGTCAGCACCCTGGATTACGGCTCCAATAGGGAATGAGCTGTGTTTTTTGTCTGTAAACCAGCACTAACCTGGCGTCTATCTAATGGGCAATACCCACCACCCTATTCCTACTCCTAGCTATCTATATCGCATTTTTTTGTCTTTAAACCGGCACTAACCTGGCGTCTATCTCCTGGGCGATGCCGCCGACCATCCTCCGGTTGAGTACTAGGCTGCGCTCATCCTCGCAGTGCATGGCGTCCCTGGCAGCTCGGACCAGGTTGTCGGTGGAGCGGATCACTTCCGCTCCGGCCGCTTGCAGGCGGCGGGTGGAGTCGGATGACGGGTCGGCTTTCACCTGAAGATAAAGGACATTTTGTAAAGTTAGTAATATGTTAGAATGAAATAGGGATGATGACTGTAGTTAAAATAAATTATTTAACATTATGCACGACATAATACACAAAGAAATTATTACTAAGATGTAGATTGCAGTAATTTTTGTACAGAACTTTTATTTAATAAATTGAAAAGAACATAAAAGAGTAGGTCATTTGGCAGTACTCAAACGTGACGTCACTTTTGAGTATTTCATATAAAATTCCATACTATTCCATAGTGGGGATCGTTTTGACAGTTCGAAAAAAGATGCTGATTTGACTTGCCAGTCATCATGCCCATTGGTCAAAGGTCATATGAACCGAACTGTACTGAATGAATTGAACACTAAATCGGAACTCGTGCGTAAGTCATGGAAAGTTTTTTCAACTACTTTTAGGAATTATACACATTAGATATCATATCCAAAGAAAAACGACCAAGATCACCTAACGTCCGAGATGGGGATCGAACCTACGTGCTCAGCTTTCGCGGCTGATGCCTGCACCCCTCGGCCACTTGGTCTTAGCAACTACCGGTCAATTTTTTCTCGGGTATATGCAATCCCTTACAAGACTAGGCGCCTTTGACTTTTACTTTCAGAAACTTGATCGGCGTTTTTATACTATAATAACGTTTATAAAATTAACACCAAATCAGACTTTTATTGAAATTTAGTGCTTGATAGTCGTTACAAACCTGACTGCAATTAAGATTTTAATTTCACGCTAATTGGGTGTTCCTTAAAGTAAATAAGCTCATAACTCATAACTTGTCACTGTACTTTGTCTATTCAATATTAGAGAGTAGTATGACAAACAACGTGTTAGAATTTTAGCAGTAAAGAATGCCACTTAGTTTGAGCGGTTCTCAGACCCTATACCCTGGACCATGGGTTCACCAGAGACCCACTGACCATTGGCTAGAGACCAGACCTCATGAGAACATACCTTGCAAGCCACAAGTAGTTGAGCATTGGAAGAAGCCTCTTGTCTTTCGCTCAAGATGAGGCTTTCGGAGCCTGTACCATGGAACATGGCTTCACCAGAGAAACCCACTGACTATTGGCTAGAGACCAGACTTGAGAACATACCTTGCAAGCCACAAGTAGTTGAGCAGTGGATGAAACCTCTTGTCTTTCGAGATGAGGCTTTCGGAGCCTGTACCATGGACTATGGGTTCACCAGAGACCCACTGACCATTGGCTAGAGACCAGACTTAAGAACATACCTTGCAAGCCACAAGTAGTTGAGCAGTAGAAGAAACCACTTGTCTTTAGTTTGAGATGCGGCTCTCAGAGTCTATACCCTGGAACATGGCTTCACTAAAGAGACCCACTGACCATTGGCTAGAGACCATACTTGAGAACATACCTTGCAAGCCACCAGTAGTTGAGCAGTGGATGAAACCTCTTGTCTTTCGAGATGAGGCTTTCGGAGCCTGTACCATGGACCATGGGTTCACCAGAGACCCACTGACCATTGGCTAGAGACCAGACTTGAGAACATACCTTGCAAGCCACAAGTAGTTGAGCAGTAGAAGAAACCACTTGTCTTTAGTTTGAGATGCGGCTCTCAGAGCCTATACCCCGGAACATGGCTTCACCAGAGAGACCCACTGACTATTGGCTAGAGATCATACTTGAGAACATACCTTGCAAGCCACAAGTAGTTGAGCAGTAGAAGAAACCACTTGTCTTTAGTTTGAGATGCGGCTCTCAGAGCCTATACCCCGGAACATGGCTTCACCAGAGAGACCCACTGACCATTGGCTAGAGACCAGACCTCATGAAAACATACCTTGCAAGCCACAAGTAGTTGAGCAGTGGATGAAGCCTCTTGTCTTTCGAGATGAGGCTTTCGGAGCCTGTACCATGGACCATGGGTTCACCAGAGAGACCCACTGACTATTGGCTAGAGACCAGACTTGAGAACATACCTTGCAAGCCACAAGTAGTTGAGCAGTAGAAGAAACCTCTTGTCTTTCGAGATGAGGCTTTCGGAGCCTGTACCATGGACCATAGGTTCACCAGAGACCCACTGACCATTGGCTAGAGACCAGACCTCATGAAAACATACCTTGCAAGCCACAAGTAGTTGAGCAGTGGAAGAAGCTACTTGTCTAGCGCTCGAGATGAGGCTTTCGGAGCCTATACCATGGACCATGGCTTCACCAGAGAGACCCACTGACCATTGGCTAGAGACCAGACCACATGAGCCTACGCCCTGGACGAGCGCCTTGGCAGCTTCCACTAAGGAATGAGCTGCTGAGATGAGACCTTCTGTCCCTTGGCCAGAGACCTCATGAGAACATACCTTGCAAGCCACAAGTAGTTGAGCAGTAGAAGAAGCAACTTGTCTCGCGCTCGAGATGAGACGTTCTTCAGAGCCTGCACCCTGGACCAATGCGTTGGCAGCTTCCACTAGGGAATGAGCTGCTGCTGCCACCAGACGGGCTGCTGAGATGAGACCTTCGGACCATTGACCGTCATCGGATGATGAGGTTGGTCGTCGAGCCACTTTACCCTGAGAAGAAAGATATTTTACAGTAGCTTGCATTGATTTAGAATATAAAAGTGGATCCCCAAACAGCTCAAAAAAATGGCCCCAAAAAATGGGCTGCAGAAGTAAATATTGCGGTCCTTTTGCTCCGCTATTCAGTTCTGACAGTTGACATTTGGTTACGGTATAGTATAATTATTCCTTAAACATAAAAAGTTTCTACTATTTTGCGGTGTTGTTCGCAAATTTGACACTTATTGCTCATTTCACAAAGTTTTTTATTCTTTGAGTTTTTTTTATTATAGTTTATTGTAAGTGAGCGTTATTAGCTTCAACTGAAACATGATAGAAATGACTTTTAGTGCCACTTTTCTTGGTTTTTTTGTTTGGCTCTGTGCGTCCATTTATTATTCATTGGTACTATTGGTAGCTTGTCTTGATTTCATACTGAATTTGCAATTGGGTCAATCATTTGTTCTTTGTTATTCTATCACATCACCAGAGATCGGAAAAATGTGCGGCATAGTTCGAAATAATAAGGACATGACTCCAAAGTTGATTGGATAATTAATAATTTCCAAAAAATTGCCTATTTGCCACCGGTAACTATGAAAACAAAGGTAAATAGTCACCTTAAAGCAATGTATCAAAAATTAATAGGTTTCACTTAAACCTCGTAAAACCCGCCATACTATTTTCTTAAAACATATTTTGAATCTTGCTGTGCATATAAACAGTTCAGAATTTCGATTATCATCAAAATCAATAAAACAAAGAAAATGGTTCTTTAATTATTTTACGGAAGTTTCAAATTATACATAATACAACGGAGCTGACCATTGATTTAGAATAATATATAAGTGGATCCCCAAACAGCTCAAAAAAATGGCCCCAAAAAATGGGCTGCAGAAGTAAATATTGCGGTCCTTTTGCTCCGCTATTCAGTTCTGACAGTTGACATTTGGTTATTTTACGGTATAGCATCATTATTCCTTAAACATAAAAAGTTTCTACTATTTTGCGGGGTTGTTCGCAAATTTGACACTTATTGCTCACTTCACAAAGTTTTTTATTCTTTGAGTTTTTTTTATTATAGTTTATTGTAAGTGAGCGTTATTAGCTTCAACTGAAACATGATAGAAATGACTTTTAGTGCCACTTATCTTGGTTTTTTTGTTTGGCTCTGTGCGTCCATTTATTATTTAATGTCATTGGTAGCTTGTCTTGATTTCATACTGAACTTGCAATTGGGTCAATCATTTGTTCTTTTTTGTTATTCTATCACATCACCAGAGATCGGAAAAATGTGCGGCATTGTTCGTAATAATATGGACATGACTCCAAAGTTGATTGGATAATTAATAAATTCCAGAAAATTACCTAATTGACTATGAAAACCTTTGTAAATAGTCACCTTAAAGCAATGTATCAAATATTAATAGGTTTCTCTTAAACCTCGTAAAGCCCGCTATACTATTTTCTTAAAAACATATTTAGAATCTTGCTGTGCATATAAACAGTTCAGAATTCCGATTATCATCATAATCAATAAAACAAAGAAAATGCTGCTTTAATTATTTTACGGAAGTTTCAAATTATACATAATACAACGGAGCTGACCATTGATTTAGAATAATATATAAGTGGATCCCCAAACAGCTCAAAAAATGGCCCCAAAAAATGGGCAGCAGAAGTAAATATTGCGGTCCTTTTGCTCCGCTATTCAGTTCTGTCAGTTGACATTTGGTCACCTTACGGTATAGCATCATTATTCCTTAAACATAAAAAGTTTCTACTATTTTGCGGTGTTGTTCGCAAATTTGACACTTATTGCTCACTTCACAAAGTTTTTTATTCTTTGAGTTTTTTTTATTATAGTTTATTGTAAGTGAGCGTTATTAGCTTCAACTGAAACATGATAGAAATGACTTTTAGTGCCACTTTTCTTGGTTTTTTTTGTTTGGCTCTGTGCGTCCATTTATTATTTAATGTCATTGGAGCTGACCTGTAAATAACAGTATTATTGGACATACCTGGTCTATGAGTTCTCTCTGGGCCGCTGACGCAGCTCTGACAAGAGCTGACGTGGCGGTGATGATGGACTTGGCCGCTTCCAGGATCATCTCGTCGAAGTTCAGGCTTTCGTCCGCCTCCTGGGGAAATAAACCACATTATAATATAACTAATATATGATTTCTTATTAGTAGATTCACAAGTTATGAAAAAAAAACATGAAAATGGAGCTAAATCCGCAATACAGGCTCAACGGTCCTGCAAATTTTACTGTTTATTCTAGGTACAATTTTTTACTAATTACTTGTTCTAGGTATAATATAATTGAACAAACATGCATAGTAGGTTAAATAGACGAGACACAAGTAAAAAGTAGTATAATCTTATATGGGTATCAAATATAATAGCAGACAGTAAAAATATATATATTTATCCATTTTTACATCTCAGGAGTAATTGCATGTAACTGTAATTACTAATTAGTGACCATTTCATAATCAAGTATCCATATTTACAAGTATCATTTTGATATCCATATAAAATTTGCACCCTTTATAAATAAACATGCGAGAAATTAGCTACATTTGTCTTATAGTTGCATTTGCCTTAAGCATAAAAATCACTAAGATCCAAAATTACAAGTTTTTTTTGTCAATATAAATGATAAACAATAATTTGAAAACCATGTATACACATATTCAATTACGTCCAAAACAACCGTAGAGTATTCGATCAACTCGTCTGCTCTCAGCGCTCGTCGTCGCACCAGAGTCGTTAGGTAATATGTTTGATTCCCGGGTGATACACAGAACAACCAAGAATATCAAACATATCTCAACGACTACTGGCATTTCTTTTCTGAAGATTTCTTTCTATCTTCTTGCTTCTTTCATCTTCTGTTCTGTTCTTGATGTTTGTGGATGAAGTATTGAGATATACCAGAGAAAATAAAGAATCTAAAACAGGAGGTAGCTATGGAAGGTTTTATCGCTTAAAGAATATTTCTCAAAAAAAATGTGCATTTGGATGACGTCTTTCATATTCATGAAAATTGGTAGGCTTATAGAGTAAGGAAACTTTCATATACATATTTTGGAACTTTTTGCAAAATGTAATAGCTTGCCATCATGAACTCTAAAAATTATTAACAGTCTACGAATTTTCACCAATATAGACGAGATCCAAATGTAGAATGAAAAAGTGATTTATTCAGTCTGAAACATATTATTGGATTGTTTTTAAAATAAATCAATATGAATTGTAATTAGAAGCTAGACGTTATGTCGTATAGGGAAGTCAATAGGACTAGATGGAGAATGCTGAAAATTTTTCAAAATATCGTAAAACGTAATGCTTCCTGATCTGGATTCATATTCAAATAATAAAAAATAATACTTCAACATTTCGAAACAAAGTTCCAAAAAAACTTCAAGTTTCCTTTACGGTTACACTCGTAGTAAGTTCCAGAAAACCTGCCCTAATAGATTTTTTTTAATCTAGATCAAAATCAGCTCGTGAACTTGATTTGAATAAGCCCAAGTACGTCCACATCTGGAAAAATCAAGTTTTTAGGCTTTTGAGAAAGGCTCAGCTACATAATTCATCAAAGTCAAAGTCAAAATATTCTTTATTCAATTAGGCCCAGCAACGAGCGCTTTTGAATCGTTAAACTAAATAGCGAATGAGAGAAAAAAAAACTACCTCCGGTTCTAACCCTACACCACTGCCTGAGAAGAATCCGGCAAGAAACTCAGCGGGACTTTCTTTTTTCAAATAATAGTTTTATAACATCTTACAGCTAACATGCATTAATTAAAAACGAAACATAAATTTGATTTAATATAAATACAGAATCAGCTACACAGATAAGAATCTGACTGTTAATAATGATCGGTTGCAACTGACCTGAACTTTCATGCTCTTCCTCGGACGGAGCGACTCGAGTTTCTTAGCGGCCGCGTCGATGGACGCCGCAGCTCCAAGCAACTCATTCTCTGCGATGATGGTCGGGTCGTCGGGGTCTACCCAGTCTGACCCTGAAATAAAAATAAGGTAATAAAACCTCGCCCAAGACATGTCAATGAAAGGGGATTTTTAATTGTTTTAACCTCCTGAGGCCTGGTGACGTCACTTACTTCAACCGAATTTTAACTTTGACACTATATATATAAAGTCAAAATGTTATGTAATATATATATGACATAGGGCCTCACGAGGTTAATGCTCAGATTTGATTAAATATATATAGTATGTTATTAATATCACACTTATTCAAATGTGTTTTTTTTTTCAATACAAATGGTGACTTTTACGCTCTAGTGCGAGAAGTGGTTAATTTTTTATCAGGTCGAAACTTTGGTGGACCATCTGTGTTGAGTAGCCAGAGCCACTCTTTTAAAAAGGAGTCCCGCCTCGTCGCCATCGCCGACGTCATCTGCCTAATATTTTTTCTGCCACCAGGCAGCGCTATATATGCGTGAGGACTATTGTATTTGATAGTTTCAAAGTCAAAGTCAAAATATTCTTTATTCAAGTAAGCTTATTAATAAGCATTTTCGAATCGTCTGACATTATCAAGAGAGAGAGAAAAAAATCTACTATATATAGTTTATTAATTTTGTAATAGATTACGACTAGGAAACTGTTACCGAACTGAATATTAAGCTCTAAAACAGAGGCGCAAAGTCACTGGTACTAAAGAAAATGAATAGAACTTTGTTCATTTCATGAGAATTTATTTGGAAATATTTTTTTAGTATTTCAGATAACAGTATTCTTAACGTAATGGTTTTAAGAATAAATAAATAAGAAAATACATACAAATTAAATTTCCGCATTTATTTTGACATTTCGTTGGACCTTACGCCACAATGCTGCTATCTCACTGCCACATAGTGGCAAAATAAGTATCAAAAACCCTCATTGGAGTTGCCGGAATGCTATTCTATGGCTTTAATAATAAAATACTCTTTATTGTACATCTCAAAGGAAACATTATACATGAAGACAACTAATCTAGAGGCAGACAACATGGCATAACATGCATAATCTAGAAACTTTATACATGTACCGGAGAGATCTCTACTATTACTAACTTTCTGTAAGGTGGAACCCTGTCTCTTATTACCATGGAATAGCCCATCAGTCTTACCTTTAAGCAGATCAGCAGCGGCGATGATATCAGCGACGGCGGTGGCCACACGACGGGACAGGTCCGGCAATCGCCTGCGATCGCCAGCCAGCACGGCTTGTAACAGGTCGCGGTACGCCAATGCGGCGGCGCGGCCGCTTTCGAGAGTGCGGCTGCGGAGTTCTTCCGTTTCTGCTGTGAAGGCTGCCGCCTGGGTAAAATCGGTGTGGAATTTAATGTTTACTTTCGATGATATAAATTTTACTTATGCAACAATTAACGTCAATTCTATTCATCATCATCATCATCATATCAGCCGAAAGACGTCCACTGCTGAACTTAGGCCTCCCCCAAAGATTGCCACAATGACCGGTCCTGCGCCACCCGCATCCAGCGGACTCCTGCGACCTTCACCAGGTCATCAGTCCACCTTGTGGGGGGCCTGCCCACGCTACGCCTTCCGGTACGTGGCCGGCACTCAAGAACTATTATGTATGTTTATTTTCTTTTAAACTCGTGCGTACTTTTGTCAACATTTTCCAAATCAAATTAGAAATTTGTCTAGTTGACATAGAGTTTAAAAATTGATTGAGGCTTATGTCCTTTGTGTAGGACACAATGTAGGCAGGAGCTTAACATCGTAAGTCGTGGCCTATAAGAAAAAGTGTTTGGGAATTTTGTTTCGAATTCGAAAGGTACAAAACATAATTACTAAATTAAAAAACCGCGCGTTCTCCAAAATCCCATCATCACACCCCAACTTGATCGAGTTATTCGTCCATTTGTCATGCACGTGCTTAATGCAAATTTATGACTTATATGGTTTTCTTATGGATGCCACAAATAAAAATGGGACCAATCGGTGAGCGACAGCTATCAAATAAAAAAAAAACATAAAAATCGGGACACCCAAGCGGAAGTTCTGAGGTAACAAACATAAAAAATACGGTCGAAGCTCCTCCTTTTTCATGAAGTCGGTTAAAAAGCAACTGTTACTAGTTTGCAAAAAATGTAGATTCAACTGTCAATTTGTACTTATGTACAGTCAAGTGCAAAACTATATTGAAAGAATCCTCTTATAAATATGTTAGGACGTTCTTATTACACAGAATTAAAGTGCACTGGGACATATTTTTGACCATATTTTGCAAATAACACTTGTAGGAACCAGAAAGCTCCTGTAATTAAGGAAACAAGTTTATATTTTTACCTTGCAAGCAGCCAGAAGATCCACCACAGTCTTCCTGCCCAGATTAGCAGCAGCTGTCAATTCATCCTGTTTGTTAGTGTTGCCAGCCGAGACGGCCTTGGCGGTGCTGACTGTCATCTGACGCGTGCAGCGGATCAGTTCTTCAGGGGTGGCCGTGGCTTTGGGCGGCGTGGGGTTCATGAGGATCTGGGGGGGTGATAAGAATAAATCCTTAGAAAAATAGCACATACCCATTATAAAAAATTGCACTAAGTAATTGACAGTCGACGTCAAACATATCATTACTGTTTAGGTGGAAAAAATATGTTTACACGAGGCAGTTAAGTCATGTAAATAAACTACTGCCACCTAAACCATAATGATATTCCTAATCACTTTCATACCATCACTCTTATTTTTTGAAGTAATAGTCTATCGAAAGAATCAAAGCATGTGAGTAGATAAGCTTGATTTTGGACTCAGTTGAAAGATATACTCACGATGATGACTTTAACTTGTAACAGTTCCGTGAAAAATTGGGTACCGTGACCAGGATTATTTCCTTAGAATGTCAAAATTGTCAAATTTATCGAACCAGAATAATTCAGAGTAAATCAAAGGAAATTAACTTATTTATCCACGTACCGTCAGACAGACTTCTAAATTAACAAAATCTTCACATAATTAGTGTTTACTCCTAACAACATTATTGCTCGTAAATGTCAGATCTTATATAGAATTTATCTTACCTCAATCTCCTGTGAGATCGCCTCAATAGTGCTCTCCAGCGCCCTAGTGCCTCGTGTGTGCTCATCTTCCACAGCCTTTACAGTTTTCAGCAGTGACGTCACGTTGGTCACCATCACCTGAAACGGTTATACGGTTAGTAAACCTGACTACTATGGGGTGCCTTGATTTGTAAGTTTTCAATTTATCAATTGCTATCATCATAGCAATAAAACTATGATATAGATCTTTCGATGTTTTTTTTTCAGTTCAGTACGAAATTTTCGAACTAGTCAATCCAATTACGATTTAATTGGAATGACAAAGATGGTTATTAGAAAGTTTTGTTCGATGAGCGTGATAGCCCCCTGCTAATAAAGGTTGCTACTAGTTTAATAATAGTTAAGGTAATTTGTTGTAGGGTCTTACATATTTATTTACAAATCAAGGCATTTAAACCCAGATGGAAATGAGAAGCGATGACGCCATTATTTGACCTATTGAATATCCCAATGTTGCCTGCCTTAATATTAATTTACAAAGCTTAGGGTTGCCAGCTAAGTTTAGGATGATCGATAAAACAAGTAAAGCACCATGCCATAGCGGAAACCCATAAGCTTTCGACACCGTGAGATAAATACATAGATATAATAGACGAAGCTCACGTCAATATTGGACTTTTATTGCTAGTGAGATAATGAAAGCTTGTGGTTTTGAGTTATTCACTGATGCCAACCAACGACGATGAAGATCCCATCAATATTTGACCAAAAAATAGATTAACATGTTTCGTTGGAATCATTGGCAGGATCGCCATATGTCGTTGGCTGGGGTATGGATGTCAAGCCGAACCTCCAATACCATGGGATGGATCGAAATGTGTTTAGTGAGTACATTCCTGCTGAAAACGGTATATGGTCCTTTAAGGTTACGCGCTTAGCCTGCGAGGTTGAATTTTGAAAAGAAGCTATCAATATTTGTAATAAAGTATCTGAACATCGCTAAAATAGAATATAAGAAGATACTGAACATTAGAACAACATTCTTATGCAAAACTGCCAATATAATATATTGCACGGAAAAAATCGTCTTCTCGGAAAAATTCACGGTAATTGCCATAGGAGATATTTTTAGACCTATTCATATTACGGATTATCCCCACAGGGTAAAATGAAGGGTAAAATAGCGGGCTAGCGCGACGAGCTAGGGAAGCATGCCACACCAAACAAGACTAAACACATTTCTAGATGACACAAGATCTGAAAATGACAAGAAGAGGTGATAGCGTGTGTCCGGAACATAAACTACTTTAATTTTTAGAAAATTGTAACTAATGTTGGTTACATTCGCTTGAATTTTTTTGAAAAAATAGGGTCTTACGACATGGAAACTATCAATGATAAAGATACTGATTTTAGAGGAATTAAAGCACTATGTGCAGTTAAAAGTACTACTGTTTAATAAGCCCATGAAATTTCGATGATATTTGTTCCAATGAGTAATATTAATATGATTCTGTATGTTTGTATGAAAGCTGATATAGCTTATCTGAAAATTAGAAATGAAGTATTTGAGTATCATATCAAATTGTTAACATGAATGTTTGACATGGAGGCAATACGCGAAATATTCAGAAAAGATGTGTTATTATCACTGAATTTGATATTCGCAAAAAATAGAAGAAGTACAAGAAAACTACGGTTGTTTTGTAAGATAATAAGAGTAAGGAGTACACTATTATTTTTTTAATTAAACTATTTTCCGTCTATGTTTCGGACACACGCTTAACAAAGTCTGCACGACATTGATGCCCGTCATGCGTTAGTCGCGAGCTGATGACTCTGACCGATTCTTTGTTATCCGTGGCCACGTCTTCCGTCTCCGTGAAAGACTGCTTCTTCACATCATCCAGCATTCTCATCTGCTCTTCCATCCTCCGACTTGGTTTCCTTAGACTATTCCTGTATTTCACTACAGCTCGTATCCTTTTCAATTCTTCATCTGATGTTTCCTTCTTGTTTAGTATGGCTTCGTAGAAATTCCACCAGTCATCGATCGAGCCGAATTGATGCTCCCTATTCTTTAAAATGTCTTCGTAAATCGACCACCAGTTGTTAGCGTAATATTCTTCTGGGTATGTTCTGGTTAGATCAAAGATGTCTAAGCTGTTTTTGGAATTGTTGCTGTTGATTTTAGAGCGTTTTAAAGAGTCGCCATTTGTGATTATTGTGCTGCCGTAATGATTTATGTTTTTGGTCAGATTTTGACTAGAATGCACATTAAGAATTACGTTTCTATGGAAGGTTGGTGGAGCGGACTGCGTTTCGTCTCTACACAAGCTTGGAGATCTATCATCTCTTTTAATATTTTCTTTATCATTAGTTTCTTGTTTATATTTACGGATGATTTCTTTGTAATATCTTTCCAATAGTAATAGTTCTTCGTAAGTATACTTAGATACATCAATTTGTGTATAAATATTTACGATATCTTGTATGTGTACTTTCTTTTTACGCTTTTCTATCTCTATATTAGATAGAGCTTTCAATTTTTCTATTAGGGGATCAAAACCTTTGTAAATGAAATCTTTTTTAGCGAATTCGATCAGTTTTAATACCATGTCTTCATATTTCTTATCGTACTCTAAATCTTTGTTCACAGCTTTCGATTTATCGACATCATCGATAAACGTCTGTAACGTTTTCTTCTCATTCTCATATTTGTCTATCTCATTCTGATAATCACCTAGCACTAGCTCATGTCCGCTGAATCTTACCAACTCTTTTCTAGTTTCTTCCATTTTGTCTAAATTCTTTTTAGCGATTGCCTTCCACCATTCGGAATCATCGTTTAACATCTTTTGGAAGATTACTTTGACATCTTTAGCAACCATTTCAGGAGCTACTGTTATTTCTGTAAAGCTATTTTGTTTTTCCGTAATAGGGCTTTTAACTTCATCGTTTTTATCTGGACTAGGACTTTCGATATTTTTATCTGGACTAGGGCTTTTAGTTTCCAACTTGATTGGTTTAACTGTTCTAATTTTGAATATAGGACTCTTCAGTCTTTCTACCTTATTAGACCTAGGGAATGTCTGTATAGATCTAATGGTCTTAGTAACTTCTTTAACATCATCAACCTCAGAGTCCATATCCTCAATAACTTGAGATAGCCTTTTCATTTCTTTATCCAAATCATCATTCGCCTTCAATCTTTGAATAATAGCTCTCTTCCGTTTATTTGCCGCTCTTTCATTATAATCAACAAACAGATCCACTAACGTCTTAACTTCCCCAAGAAGTATATTTTCACCATATTTAAGTACTCTCCAATCCATATCGAGTAAGCTATTTTTGGCTGCTAGATTGTATCTTAAATTAAGATCATCATCGACTGCTCTTTTTCCAGGGTTTTTCATGAGTCTTTCAATGTATGCGATGATTTCTTCGCAATTGTCATGGAAGACGGATGGAGAGACGTCATCATCTTGGCTGGAATAGTCTAAGAGTTTGAGAAGTTCATCTTCCTGGTCGGATTGGAAGAGGTCGGTTTCAGAGCCAGAGTTGTAGTCACGGCGGCGCTGCAGGCTCCGCCGCTTGTCCAGTCGCTATTGGAAACAGTAGGTTAGGGCTGAAGATGTTTGGAAGCTTTTGATGCCAACACTTTACAAATTACTGTTTCGATACCTTCGAATAGTAAGGCATTCTCGATTTAGACGTTCACGATTATCACTCATATTTTAAAGACAAACGGGTCTTAATTACGTACCCATACACAGACTCAGTCTGCCTGCGACCACGGGTGTAACGTCATGCCCGAAACGTCAGGATATTATTAAACGTAAGTTTACGTGATTAAGACCCCTTTTGTCTTTAAAATATAAGGCATTCTTGGACTATCTACAGATGTAGTGCATAATCCTTTATCTTTTTTCTTCTTATTTTTTCTTTATCTTTTCAAAGATAGGTCCTAAATCATATTGCTGTCAGAATGAACTTTTGAGACAGAAATATTATTTTGGACATTTCCGTGAACATACGAAGGGAAAAAACATTACAGATGTAGTATATCATTGTGACTGAAATATCAATTCAGACCTTTCCACCAAAACATTTAGTTAAGACCAAAGCGAGGTACAGGTGTCAACAATATTTTCCCTTTCATATTTTACATGGAAACTTCAGCAATTATCACTCTGTCTCAATTAGCTTCAGTGCAACGGTATTAAAGATTATTGTGACTTTGAAGTCAAATCGGACGTTTTCTTTAAAAACAGAAGGTATAGGATTATGCACTACATCTGTAGAACGATAAATGTCGTAGATAAATCTAAAATTTGAGTTTAAAAAGTCATTTCTTAGTGTTGGCACCAAATATAGCTTCCAAAATCTTATAATCAGTCTCTAACGTCGTTCTCCGCTTTAAAAGTCCAATATTGACAAAGACAACACACACATTAACCCTGTACACACACAACCAGGATTATAACCATGTTAATATAATAAATAACTTACGTGACGGCTGTAAATTGTATGTATATTGGCAAGGAATCGAACCTTACTCTTAAGTACTATTCAATTGTAATTTTATATGACACGGTCTTTTGTATGTTTTTCACACATCTATACTTTGAAATTTTATGTGTGTTTTCATTATTATAAAAGTATATTAAACTTTGCCATAATCATATACTCGTATGCTGCACTCTTCTTTACGTTTACTGCCGACGGCATCATTTTCGATGTGATGCAGGTTTCTAAAAGGTCCGTAAGCTCTTTAAAAAAACCTTCGTGTTTCGGGTAAAATCGGACATAATCGTGTAATAGAAAATGACAATGACAGTGGCATTTACTTTGGTTGACGGATTATATCTATTTCAGCTATCTTATTCTGTTTTCAAATTATTTCAGAACTTATTTCAAATACTGATTTCATTGTATTTAAATTATGACAAAAAGAGTTTAATCGTAATATTGAGATCTACTTATTATTAAGCATAGTGTTTGAAAAATAAGGTTTATTTTTTATTTATGCTAATTGTCTCTTCAACTTTTTTAAGAAGAACATTAAATATTCTTATGCTTTCTTAATCATTGAAAGCAGAACAGTATGCTTAGCACATGATTGGTATGTCAGTATGTCGCCGCGAGATAGATTTTCTCGCGGCGACATACTGTCACACTTATCCTGTGCTAAGCTTACTGCAGTATCACCTTTTTAAGTTACCTCCGTTAACCAAAGTTTCTTCTAAAATCCAAAAGTTTTTTAAGAGCTTGCGGACTGTAAAAGTTTATAAATCACGGCATTACCTGTCAAACATTTAAGAAACTTTCCGCAAGATTACTTGTAAAGACTCACTTTAGCAGCGTGCTTCAACCGCTCACAATCAGGGTGCTTCAGCTGTTTGTTAGTAGACATCTATCTCTCACTATATACCTTGGAGCGTACTGTGTAGAGATATGTCCTCTGTAGTACTACTCACTTTAGCAGCGAATTTCAACCGCTCACAAGATGCTTCAACTATTGACCACTAGGCGCAATAGAGGTGATTCCTGTGAAAAGTCGCGCGGAGGAATATCAAGCGGTCAAAATAAACTTTCCGCGACTTTTCAACACTCACTTTAGCAGCGTGCTTCAACCGCTCACAATCCGGGTGCTTCAGCTGCTTGCCGCTGGCGGCCGTGGTGGCGGCGGCGAGGTCCCGCAGGGCTGCGCACACGTCGCGCGCCGCGTGGAGGAGGAGGACCTGGGGCTCCGGCGAGTGGGACCCCAGGGACATGGCGCCTTGTTTTACTACTTCGCAGGGTTGTGGGGGGATAATGTACTATTCCGCGACAGGTTACTTGTAAAGACTCAGTTGTGGGGGGATAATGTACTATTCCGCGACATATATTACTTGTAAAGACTCACTTTAGCAGCGTGCTTCAACCGCCCACAATTAGGGTGCTTCAGCTGTTTGTTAGTAGACATCTATCTCTCACTTTAGCAGCGTATTTCAACCGCTCTCAATAGAGATGCTTTAACTATTGACCACTAGACGCAATAGGCGATTCCTGTGAAAAGTCGCGCGGAT